>CAUYLG010063703.1:0-21546 GCA_963573385.1 Cacajao melanocephalus
GCAAGTTGCCATTGGTCAGGCTCTCGGCGGGATTTTTGAATTTTGGGGTTGAGAGCATGACTTAGTGCTGAGGGTGGGGCTAGGGGTGGAATGCAGGAGTGGGTGTGGGGAGCCCGCATGGAGAAGGCAGGCGCTGAGTAGGACGTCCGGCCTCCTGATAACAGTGTTATCAGGTGCGGAGGGGGTGGGTATTGTCCATCTGGCTCCCGGTGAGGCTATTGGCCTTACACACGCGCTCCCTGCCAGGCGGCGCTGCGGATGGGCTTGTGGCCGAGTGAGACTGAGCAGAGATTTCTGTCTTTTGCCGCAGAAAACCTCCCACTGGCTAGCGCGCGCCATGTCCATCCTAAGGGACAGGTGGGCAGGTCACGACTTGCCCCCATCATGGAGCACGGCAGAGCGCTGAAAAGAATGAGGGGTAGCCTCCCTCCTGTCCCAGAAAGGAACTGGCGACAAGAGATGTGGTCTGCTGTCAGCCAGAGGTGATTTTGCCCCCAAGGTAGGTTGCCGCGTTAAGGAAATAAAAACGCAGGGCAGCCGGTTGAAGCTGAATTCCAGCTAGTGTGTATTAACTAGAGGTCCTGGATTTCCTCTGGCAACCTTACCCCCCAGGGACTTTTGGCAATGTCTGGAGGCGTTTTTGGTTGTCCCTGGGGATGGCTAAGTGCTACCAGCATGTGACAGTGAGTGGAAGCCTAGGACGCATGCTTCGAGGCAAAGAGAGGAGCAGGTGCAAAGGCCACCACGCAGCATCATTCTTTCGTGAAATGCCTATTTGGGCCATGGGTTCATTTTTCTACTGGGTTATCTCCGTTTCTCTCATTGATTTGCAATTGAGTCCTGTTGCAAATTTCTTTTCCCTCTCTGGGAGGTCTTGCCTTTTCCTTCGCTTACAGTGCTCCGGGCTGTCCGGGACCCTAGCACCACCCAGGCTTAGGTGATAGAAGGGTGGCTTTTTAAAGGGACTCAAGGCTGAGGAGGTGCACAGGCGCTCTTAGCATAATAAGCTACAGGCTGAAAAACAGCCGGAGGTGAATCTTTGCAGCGTGAAGGGTCTGGCTGCCTTTTATGAAAGTGACTCGATTGGACTAGATCCCACGAGGGCCTCTCTGCTCCCTCCCTCCCTTTCCCTGAGAACCTACGACAACTTCAGGTGAGAAGAGCATCTGGTGAGAAGAGACCAGGGATGCTGCTAAACAGGGCAGGAACCCCTGTATTAAATGAAAGACAGGAACAACCGCATAAGATATGGTAGGATCCCATCTGTACGTCCTGTATTTACTCTGGCAGCCCTACCCCCAGGGCACGTTTGGCAATGTCTGGGGTTGTCACTGGGGATGGACGTGTGTGTGTATGTGATAGAGGCAAGAACTGAAGCCTAAGCACTGCCATCTTATAGAGAAGCCACTTGGGCCCTGGGCAGAGGTGTCCTTCTCAGAACAGTTAATGTACAGCCATTCTCAGAAGTGTTAAGCGTAAAAATTTCTACTGCTACCCTCCTTCCCTGGCAACAAACTACAGACTTTAGCTTCTCTACGGACTGTAAGGTTTATTGTCGAATTTAAAGTGAGGAAACTGAGGCCAGTATAAGAAAAATTAGGTTCCAATTTATTTGGCTTCCAGGTGACGGTTCCGTGCTCGGAGGAAGGGAGACCACAGAAGTCGCGCCTGACTTCCTGAGGCGGGGGTTTTTATAGCGAGTGAGGGTGTCTTGATTGGTTGTGAAGGAATAGGATGTGGTCGGGGCAAGCTACTATTGGTAGGTAGGCGGGACTGCTGGTGAGTGGGCCGTCCAGGGGGAGTGGGGCCAGCTGCTATTGGGCAGGGTTTGGCGGGGTTTCTTTTAAATTTTGGAAGGGTTTTCTAACGGCAGGCTAGGTGCCGAGTGCAGAGTCTGGTGTTGAGTGCAGATTTGAGCGCGGAGTGCAGAAGTGGGTGTGGCCTAGGTGCCGAGTGCAGAGGTGGGCGTGTCGAGAGCAGGGGCGGGCGTGTCCAGCCTCCCATCAAGGCAACCGGCCTTACACAGACAGCTTGCCTTGCACACCCCTGTGCCCCCCGAACAAGAAAAGGATGTGGTTTTGCAGCTTAAATGCCTTGCTCCCCCTGAGCTCGGGGCCACCGGTTGGAGAGACATGAGTCCTCCGTGGCCGCTGGCAATAAAGACCCTGCAATTTGGCATACTTTTGTCTTGGTGTTGATTTTCTCCTTGCTCCGGTGCTACGTGTGTGTGTGTGTGTGTGTGTGTGTGTGTGTGTGTTTCTTTTCTCTTTTTACAAATCCAACTAAGCCATATAATTGCAGAGAAGAAGGTATGGAAAGTCACATACCTTAGTCTTGTGGGGTAGGGAGCGGTCATTCCTTTTACTCGAAATGCTTCTGCAGGGTGTTATTATCTGTGAAGTTAATCATAATTGAAGTGAATATGTACGTGTATGCACACACACAGCAGGCCAATCAAAACAACAGATATTTCACAAAGTGAACGCACCCACGGCATGGCCCCCTCATGAAGATGAAGAACATGGCCAGTGCTCCATCAGGCCCCTCGCAGCCCAGCCAGCCCCTCCCTTGAGGGCTGTGAGGGGCACCGCGGTCCTGACTTCCGAGCTGCTTGGAGCTCCACACCGACCGAATCCTGCCGGATGTACTCGTGAGACTGGCGTCTTTCCCTCAGCGATGTGTCATGATTCATTCATGCTGCGCGGAGCAGTGGTTGGATCACTTTCATTGCTGTGAAATACACAATGGATTTATGCATTCAACCGTTGATGGACATTTGGGTTGTTTCCCGTTTGGCAAGATGATGAAGAAAGCTAGTATGAGCATTCTTTCACACGTCTTTTGTTGGGCATATGTACTCGCTCCTGCTGAGTGTAAACCTAGGAAGGAATCGCTCAGTCACAGGGCAAATGTGTGTTCCACTTTCCTAGATGCCATCCGAGTTTCCAAACTACGCTCCCATCCATCCACCAGAGACGAAAGTTCCCCTTGGGTTGCTGCCTCCTGGCCAAGCCTTGCTACATTGTAGCTTTTGCGTTTTAGTCCCTCTGGTGGGTGTGTGAATTGCTAATCACTGTGATTTTAATTTGCATTTCTCTGATAATGAAGCTGAGCACTTTTTCATATCTTTATGGGCCATTTGATCGTCCTCTTTTGCGAAATGCCTATTTGGGCCCTTGGTCCATTTTTCTATTGGGTTATCTCAGTAAGGGCCCTACTGCCAATATATTTTCCCTTACAATGCTCCGTGTTGTCCTGGATCCTAGCACCACCCAGGCTTAGGTGATAGAAGGGTGGCTTTTGTAAAGTGACTCAAGGCTGAGGAGGGAGCAGGCACTCTTAGCATAATAAGCTACAGGCTAAAAAACAGCCAGAGGTGAATCTTTGCAGCCCGAATGGTCTGGCTGCCTTTTATGAAAGTAACTTGATTGGACTAGATCTCACGAGGGCTTCTGCTCCTCCCTCCCGTTCCCTGAGGACCTAAGTTCCCCTGGGTCAGCCGCAGAACCAGACGGAGCCGGGGACTGATGACCCATGCTGAATGCAAGAGGAGGAAGGACTTTGGTGGAGAGAAGGAATCAACGGGAACCAAGGTATGGAGCGGTGGCAGGGTGTGGAGGGGGTAAGACGTGGGAGAGGGTCCGGGGAAGGGGCTTCCTGCTCTCATGGGCAGAGCACATTGAAGAGACCCCGCCCTGTGTCTCTGTGCAGGCCAGAGCCACTTCTGTGCCTTTCTGTGCAGCCACTTTGCCTCTTGCCTGAATCTGCAATATCCTCTTAACTGGCCTCCCCGCTTCAGCCCTTGCTGTCCTCCAGCCCCACTCGTGCCCAGCAGCCAGCAGTAGCAAGATCATTAAAAACGAACATTGGAGCCGGGCGCGGTGGCTCACGCCTGTAATCCCAACACTTTGGGAGGCCAAGGCGGGTAGATCATGAGGTCAGGAGATACAGACCATCCTGGTTAACACGGTGAAACCCCGTCTCTATAAAAATACAAAAATTAGCCAGGTGTGGTGGCGCACGCCTGTAGTTCCAGCTACTCAGGAGGCTGAAGCAGGAGAATCGCTTGAACCAAGGGGGCAGAGGTTCCAGTGAGCCGAGATCACGCCACTGCACTCCAGCCTGGGCTACAGGGCAAGACTCCATCTTAAAAAAGCAGAACAAACAAACAAAAAAACATTAGAGTGGATTTCTCCCACAAAGCCTCCAGTGGCTACTTCTTGCACTCAGAATGCATCACAAACTCCTTCCAGGAGTGCCCATCGAGGCAGGATGTGATCTGGGTGGGACTGCATCCCCTACCACTTCCCTGCCCCAGCCACGCTGGCCACCTGTCACTCAAACAACCACCCGTGTTCTGGCCTCAGAGCCTTTGCACTCACCGCCACCTCCATGTAGAATGGTATATATACCCCAACTTTTCCACGCTGGCTACTTACCATTTCAAGCCCATCTCAGGGTCACCTCCCCCTGGCGTCTTCCCTGAGCCTTCCTAGCCAGCTACCCTGAGTCACCATCCCCTCATTCTGTCTTCTTTCCTGCCTAACACAGGTCACTCTGAAATGAGCTATTTTTCTATTTTGTTTGCCGAATATGAGATGAGAGGGCTTGCTGGTGGAGTCCCCTGCTGTGTCCCCAGAGTCTCACCATGTGCCTGACACACAGCAGGTGCCAGATTGATAGTGACGGTTCCCCAAAGGCTGCCGGAGTTACCTCTCAGATCCCGCGCAGGCTCCACCCGCTGGGGCAGCGTGCTTCTTGGTAGAGGACACGAAGGCTACTTGCTGGGGTCACCTTAGTACCGGGGTGAAGAGTACAAAGTAATAATAATTTCCAAAGAAAATGATTGAGTTGGGTGAACCATCGGCATCCTTGACCCTTGCAGACTTAAGGCACCCACAGGGTTGGCGTACCTGGAATGGCCGGGCCCTGGGGCTCGGATTTAGAAAGGAGCAGGTAGGGCCTGGGGTCCAGGAGTGAAGAGCGTGTACATTTCACTCCCGGGGCGGGGCACTCTCTTGGGCTGCCTGGGATGAGGCCAGGTGGCGCTGGCAGTCAGGACGTAGGTTACCTGAGTGCTCACCGCAGCCCCGGGTGGGGGAGCCCAGTCTACTCAGGGGCCAGGCTGGCGCAAAGATGAGTGATGCAACTCCCGCAACAGAACAGGAAGGAGAGAATCTGCAAGAAACTGAAATCCTAGGGCCCCGGCCCGGAGCCATTCCCAGTGAAAATAAAAACAAAATAAGATTTGAAATAGGGAAGCCACCAGAGCAGGTCGGGAGGGACCCTGTGGCAGCCCGACACGTGGCCTGGAAAGCTGAAAGGCCTGGGGGCCACCCAGCCTGAGCTGAGAGGGCTCCGAGGTGGAGCCTCACTTCACTGATAGGTAAACTGAGGCCTTGAGAGGGGGCCGGGCCAGCACGCAGGTCTTGAGTCCCAGCCCAGTGCTCTTTCCTCCAAGCCTTGAACTTGGGGATAGTCAGAGGTCGAGGGGGTGGGGGAACGCTGGAGCATGGGGAAGAGGCAGAGAGGAGTCTGCAGGCCCGGCAGGACCAGAGCAGCAGTGGGAGGGTGCCCCCGCTGTCAAAGTCACTGCCAGCACCCGGCACCTGTCACTCGAGGTGAGGTGAGGGAGCGGGAGGAGGGCAGGGCCAGGGCGTCATTAGGATTCCAGGCAGCTCTCGACACCCAATTTTCCAGCTGGGTGCCCCAGCCTGCTCTCTGAGCCTTCTGCCAGAGCCAGTCTAATTGACGGGGAGAGAGGAGGCTGCTGGGGGTGGGGGCAGGAGAGGAGAGGAGCAGGGCACTAGAGAACAGGAAGGAGACGGGAGGAGGGAGAGAAGAGAGCAGGGGGAGAGGAAGAGAGGGGAGAAGGACCAGGAGGACGGAGGGGAGGAGGAGGAGAAGAGGAAGGAGGAGGGAGGGGAGGAGGAGGAGAAGAGGAAAGAGGAGGGAGGAGAGGAGGCAGGCAGGTGGGCACTCGGCCCGGGGACCGCAAAGGAAGAGGGCTGGCTGGCTGATGCAGCTGGAAGGGAATCAAGAAATGGCACCCCTCATTAAAAAGAGGAGGAACTGGGCCCAGAGAGGAGCAGCCATGAGCCCGGGGTCCCACGGCCCACTGAGGCAGGGGCAGAATTAGAGGGCAGAGCCTGGTTTCCTGACTTACAGGCAGGGGAAGGAGATGGAATGGGGCAGTGGGTAGGGGTAGGGGAGTCCTGAGAGGGGAGGGCGCCTCCGAGGCTGCTCGAGGCGGGTGAAAGGAGACTGCCTGGAGGCCTCAGTTGTGGGGAAGCACCACCCTGCCTGTCCTGCCTCCCCGAGCCCCCACTCGGGGCTACCCACAGCCAGCGTGGAGCAGGGATGCCTGGCACTCCCGACACAGTTCTGCCAGAGCTGCCGCCCCCGCTCTGGGGTGCCGATGGGAGTAATCAGCGCTAATGACAGGACTGGGGGCTCTGAGGACACACACACACACTCGCAGCCTCCCGGCCGAGAGCCCTGGGAGGGGGAAGGGGCTGGCAGCTGGGCCTATGGGCCTTCGGGGGCCAGCGGGTAGGGAGGAAGAGGGGACAGGGCCTGGGGCTGTCTCTGAAGCCTCTTCAGCAACGCGAGGTCAGTAGTGGGCCTGAGTGAGTGGGTCCCTCCCTACACCCCCTGGGTGGCTGGCGCTCACTGAGGCCACTGAGTCCCTGGCAGTGTCCCCTCACTCAGCTACACACTTTGTGCCAGAGGGACCTTCTCAGGCTGCAAACTCAAATAGCAGGAATGGAACTTCTTTTGCCTCCAGGAGCAAATCTGAATCCTTTTTTGGACTCCCACCCTGTTCCTGCCTTTTATCCTGCTACCCGGCCCCTTCTAGAGAAACTCTAGACAAACTTGGCCCATGTCGGAGTTTCGAGGTCGCGTTGGGTTCTCCTTGGACCCGCTCTCTCTTGGGCGCCTGGCGGGCCAGCTGTGGGGCTCCCTTCGACAAGGGCGCCTCTGGGTGCGGTGTCCTTAGAGCCAGCAGCCCTCTCCGTCCCACAGCCGCTGCCAGGACCAGGTGCTGCTGCGGGCACTCAGCGCTCCTCACTGCCTCGGCTTTCCGATCTTGGGAGTGGGGAGTCGTCTCTCAGGAATGGGAGCCTTGCACCCACTTCTCTCAACACGTAAAGCACATAGCACGCTGGGAACGCTGGCTTTTGGGTCTTCTGTGCCCAGAGGTTGGCTCGAATCTCTGTGTTGCTCTCTCTGACACAAGTTTCAGATTGTTATTTTATAATGTAAAAGCTGAGCCCTAACTTCCATGGGCACAATCCCACCTTGAAAGCAGAAGCTGGGGCTAGGCGAGGGGGCTCACGCCTGTAATCCCAGCACTTTGGGAGGCCGAGGCGGATGGATCACGAGGTCAGGAGTTCGAGACCAGCCTGGCCAACATAGTGAAACCTCGTCTCTACTAAAAATGCAAAAATCAGCCAGGCGTGGTGGCGCGTACCTGTAGTCCCAGCTACTCGGGAGGCTGAGGCTGGAGAATCGCTTGAACCTGGAGGCAGGGGTTGTGGTGAGCCGTGATCACACCACTGCACTCCAGCCTGGTGACAGAGTGAGACTCCATCTCAACAACAATAACAACAACAAAAAAAAAAAAAAAAGAAAGAAAGAAAGAAAGAAAAATAAAAGAAAGCAGAAGCTGTAATGTCCTGGGCTGGGGGTGTAAGATGATAGGGGTGTGGGTGGGGTGTAAACCATAGCTCGGGCTGGCGGATGTGTCCTGCAGGCCCCACCTGCCCCCACCAGTGCCTTCTCTGGAGGACAGGGCAAGAGGAGGAAGGGGCTGGCAGATCTGATGTCCCTGGGAGAGGAGGGGCAGCAAAGGGGGCCCCTGTGCCAGGCTGGGGGTCGACATGTGTGACTGTGGGAGGGAGCAGTCGCTGGCGGTGGGTGTGGGCAGGGCCTCTGGGGGGCCTCTTAGGAACCTCCAAACATCCTTGAGAAGTAGGCCGGGCTGCCCCAAACTGGGGCAGGTGCAGGGAATCTGGGCCGGGGGCACCGTGGGTCCCTAGGGCTGTGCCTTGTGCACCAGTGCCTCTCTGCCACCTGCCCCTGCAGAAGGAGGCCAGGGCAAAGCCACGGGGCCACCCCCATCCCGTCAGCCTCTGGCTTTCCCAAGTACACAGCCCTGTGCCACCTCCTGGCTCTGTCTCCGACTGCACGACAGCTAAGTGGTGGGGCTGGGATCTGCACCCAGGCCTCCTTGGCCTGTTTCTGGGTGTATCACATTGCTGTGGGGAGCAGGGACCCAGAGCTGCCCATTGGAGTCACCAGCCCAGCCCAGGCTAGTGGTTGGCATGCAGGAGAGATGCCCTGTAGACATTTGTGGACCGTACTGCTGACTTGTAAAGCACCCAGCATGCAGTAAACACTCCGCAGATGGGAAACCAGCTGGTGGGTAAGTGTGTAAGACGGGTAGACACAGACCCCCCCAGCCCCCAGGGCTTACTTCCTACCTCATCTCCTCCAGAAAGCCTTCCATGATACCACCTCCACCAAGCAACTATGATCTCCTGACCCCTCATGCTCTGCGGCCCTCCCGGCAGGGTCTGATGGACCTCCACATCCTCCCTGACTCTTGCCCTCCCCAGGTGCCCCTTGGGTGGCACATTCCTCAGATAGGGCACAGATTGGTGGGCCCTGGGAGCTGAGGACAGAGGGGAGGGAAGGGAAGCCCCTGAGTATCCTCCCTGGGACAGCCCAGCCTTGAGGAGAGAGAGACCCAGACCGTGGGGAAGGGTGTGGGAACGGGAGCCCTACCTGGAAGTCTGATCTGGCCTGGGGCCTGGCCTCACCTTCCGGACCTTGCTTTCCCCTGGACCTCTGTGATGGGGGCAGTGCCAGGTGGAGGAGGCAGAGGAGAGAGGCCTGCTCTGCAGGGACTGTCGGGAGCGTGGTCCCACAGGGACAGGTGCCTGGGCTGGGCCCTGGTGGGAGAGCGGTGCTGACGGCAGGGAAGGGAACGGGGAGGGCCCCCTGGCAGAACGGAGGGGATATATGCTCCCTGGCGTGGTGGCACGGGATGGTGATGCCCATTGGGGGAGCTTACCCCTCAGTGCCCCCTGTGCACCTGAGGAGCAGGGTGAGGGCAGGTGTGGACAGGGATGGGCACGCACGTGGTGGTGCCAGGGCAGGAGAAGGGGTCTGCAGAGGTCAGCCTTCGAGGACCCTTGCAGCCATGCTGGGGATCGGGCTTCCCCTGGGGACCACGTGCATGGAGTCTCCTGTGGAAGGGGGATAGTGACAGTGTGGCCACCATGGGTCACAGCATCCCCTCCTCCTGCCACATCAGAGGCATCAGGATGAGGGCCAGGAGGAATGTGTTCCCAAGATTGAGGCTGGCATGGGGCCAAGACCAGGAAGGTCACCTGCGTGGGGGCAGCAGGGGGGATTCTGGGCACCGTGAGCCTGGGCCTCTCTGTCCCTCCTGTCCCCTCCCACTGCCCTGTCCACCTGGGGCAGAGAGCCGGCCATGCTGGGGGTTTGGGATGGGGTCAGGGCTCCAGGGTGAGTTGTGTGTGTAGATTTCTGTGACCAGCTCAGAGACGCTCAGGAAGGCTGCTCCTCTCTGATCTGGGGCCCTGTGCCCACCTCAGTTTCGTTTATCCTTTCACGTCTCAGGAAACCCTCATCCCTTCCCTGCCCTCAACACAGGGCTCCTTGTTCCTCAACCCACAGCCACATGGGCCTGTACTGTCTCTGCTGAGCCTGGAACCCCCTTGCTAGGACGTCTGTGGGAAGGAGGTCCTGTTCTTGCTCTCTGCGCAGTGCCCCTCACCTGGCACTCCCAGCCCCAGAGAGCAGTCCTCCCCCAGGAAGATGGCCTCTGCTCTCCTTCTTCCCCTGCATGAAGACCAGATGCCTCACACATGTGCACACATGTCTGTGAACTTCCAGCTTCAACATGGCCCACACCGTCCTCTGCCAATAGACTTGGAATGAGGAGGGCATCCCAGCTGGGCCTCTGAGGCTGAGGACAGCCAGAAGAGGAGGCAGCTTGGAGCCCCACGGCAGAGACCCAAGACCTAAGAGGGGAGAATCCCCGGGGCTAGAGTTCAGCTCAGCATAACGAGGAACTCCAGCCTTCATAAGTGATCAGAGATGGGCAGGTGGGAGTGAGCTTCCCAGCCCTGGAGGTGTGCAAGTACAGGCTGAGTAGCTGTAGGCAAGGATACTGTAAAGGGGTTCAAATATCAGAGGGGCTGAACTAGATGGAATTGAGGGCATCTTCTGTCCCTCAATCCAAGCAATCTGGGGGTTCCCTTCTTAGTGTATCAGACATTATGATGACTTTCCCAGATGGCCCATCTTCACAGTAGACTCTTGAGAATCTTCCAGATATGAAATAATGGACTGAAAACGAGAGATTGCAGCCAGTGATGTGTGTGTGTGTGTGTGTGCATGTGTGTGCTCTGCTGCCCACCCCCTGTACAATCTTGTGTGAGTCCCTCAACCCCTTGGTTCATTGTGTTTATCTAGGACCTGGAGGCCGCCCTTGCAGGCCCCAGGCACTGTCCCAGCAGCTGCCCATCCTGCCAGGGGCTGCTGGGGCAGAAGTGACATGAATGCAGAGGCATTTCCACGGCCGGAGGTGACGGTGGCTCTGCCCACGGTTTTGGATGTGATCATTGTCCAGCCAGGTAATCGGGAGCTCGTGAAGCTTCTTGAGTGAGGCAGTGGTGTCTGATCATGAATATTCACAGCTTCAGATTTGGAAAGGACTTTTGGAATAGCGTTGGAAGTGAAGCCCTCCAGGAAATAATGAAGATGGGAGGCCGGGCATGGTGGCTCACACCTGTAATCGCAGCACTTTGAGAGGACGGGGTGGGCAGATCACCTGAGGTTAGGCGTTCAAGACCAGCCTGGCCAACATGGTGAAACCCCACCTGTACTAAAAATACAAAATTAGCTGGGTGTAGTGGAGCATGTCTGTAATCCCAGCTACTCGGGAGGCTGAGGCAGGAGAATCACTTGAACCAGGGAGGCGGAGGTTGCAGTGAGCCAAGATCGCGCCGCTGCACTCCAGCCTGGGTGACAGAGCGAGACTCAGTCTTAAAAAATATCTATATAAAATAAAAATGAAGATGGGATTGTTCCAAGAGCAAGATGCATTAGGGTGTGAGGCAGAGAGAGAGAGCTGGGGTGGAGGGAGGGGGTCCAGCCACGCTCTGTCCCTGCACCACTGAGGGGGCTGGAGGCTGGAGGCGTGGGTTGGAGGCATGGCACTGAAGGCCATGTGTGTGTGCGTGTCTTGGTGTGTGTCGTCCCTGTGCATGCGTGTTTCGCAACGTGTGTGTGCGCGGTTGTGTGTTGCATGTGCTGTGCAGGCGTGTGTCATATGGGGGCTGTGCCTCCCCATGTGCACCTGTCACAGCAGGTGTCAATGTCCATTACCTGGCTGGACAATGATCACATCCAAAACCATGGGCAGAGCCACCCTCACCTCCGGCCGTGGAAATGCCTCTGCATTCATGTCGCTTCTGCCCCAGCAGCCCCTGGCAGGATGGGCAGCTGCTGGGACAGTGCCTGGGGCCTGCAAGGGCGGCCTCCAGGTCCTAGAGGTGTCTTGCTCTGGTGTCACAGCAAGAGAATGACACGGGCCCCTCGCTTCCAGCCAAGGGCAGAAGAATTCTTTATTTCCATGGCCTTCCATGGTGATTAAGTCTCCCAACTTTTCCTTCACCATCATTTCTTCAAAATGAAAAACCAAATTGTATCTCCAAACAGCTTGGAAATCGATTTCTTTCAAAATGAACGTTTGGAGAAGCAGTTTTAGAGAAAAATAAGATGGAGGGGTATGTGGTGAGGGGACAGAGCAGCTGCCAGGGCCACTGGGGCCTGGGTTGGGAGGGAAGGAGGGGCGGGGCAGGTCGTGCCAGAGGCAAGCGGGCATTCTGGACAGCTGCTGATCTGCTCGCCAATATCCAGCCTCAGCTGGGGGCACCTACTTCAGCCTCACCCCACCCCCCTCCTCGGCCAGGGCCCCTGATGCCAGCCCTTCCTGGGGCTTGGTCTGGGAGGCTTGGGGAAGTGCCCAGCGTGTGCACAGGCCAGAGCTCCTCCAGGGCAGAATAATAGTCTCAACTATAAACCCAGGAGTGATGTGGCCGACAAACTGTGAGCCAGGCACGGGGCCAAGTGCTTTTCCCGAATTATCTCGCTTAATTCTCACATCAACCCCAGGCTGGTGTTATCATCCCTGCCCTAATGACAAAGAAACCAAGAATCTGTGGCCCAGAGAGGTGAGTGTTTTTGAGAGGATGGTGAAGAGGATTCCTGGCGAGGATGGATGGGACGTGCTCAGCACTGTGTCTGGGGGCGATTTGGGGTCTGCAGATGTCGGGGCCAATGGGAAAAGAGGGTGACAGCAGACATAAACAATGGCACAAAAAGAACATCCCCTGCCGGGCCGGATGTGGTGGCTTTCGCCTGTAATCCCAGCACTTTGGGAGGTGAAGGCGGGTGGATCACGAGGTCAGGAGTTCGAGACCAGCCTGGCCAATATGGTGAAACCCCGTCTCTATTAAAAATATGAAAATTAGCTGGGTGTGGTGGTGTGTGCCTGTAGTCCCAGCTACTCAGAAGGCTGAGGCAGAAGACTCTCTTGAACCCAGGAGGTGGAGGTTGCGGTGAGCCGAGATTGGGGAGGGGGTATGCCTCAGGGCTGTGGAGCACCTACTACGTGCCAGGGTGTTTGACTCCCTGACAGGGGATGTTACTCATGCATGTTATGTGTAAGGAACTAAGGCTCAGAGAAGTGGAGTGACTTGCTGAGGTCACACAGACAGGGAGAGAACCCAGGTCATCCTGGATCCAAAGCTTGTACATGACTTCCCAGCATCACCCCGCAGAGCATCTGGGAAGGCTTCTTGGAGGAGGTGGCTTCTGAAGATCATGGGGATGGAGAGGCAGAGAGGAAAATAGCACAATGATAGAGGAAGGGGAGAAAAGATGGGATGGCAAGGAGGAGGCCAGTGTGGCAGGACCCAAGATGCTCACAGATGGGTGGGGCTGGAAGGGGGCGTTGGTAGGTGGTGGGCCAAGTGGGCCTCTGTGATGGGGCCAGTGCCAGGTGGAGGGGGGCTCAGAGCAGAGAGGCCTGCTCTGCAGGGACTATCGGGAGCGTGGCCCCACAGGGACAGGGGCCTGGGCTGGCCCCTGGTGGGAGAGCAGTGCTGACAGCAGGGAAGGGAACAGGGAGGGCCCCCTGGCAGAGCGGAGGGGATGGGTGCTATGGGCATGGAGGTGGCACGGGATGGTGATGCTCATTAAGGGAAGTCACCCCTCAGTGCCTTCTGTGCACCTGAGGAGCAGGGTGAGGGCAGGCGTGGACGGGGACGGGCGCCTGTGGCAGAGGGGACGCACGTGGTGGTGCCAGGACGGGAGAAGGGGTCTGCAGAGGTCAGCCTTCGAGGACCCTTGCAGCCATGCTGGGGATCGGGCTTCCCCTGAGGGCCACGTGCTTGGAGTGTCCTGCGGAAGGGGGGTAGTGACAGTGTGGCCATGTGGGTCACAGTGTCCCCCTCCTCCTGCCACGTCAGAGGCACCAGGATGAGGGTGGGGGCCAGGACCAGGAAGGCCACCAGCGTGGGGGCAGCAGGAGGTTCTCTGGGCACCATGAGCACAGGTCTCGCTGCCCCTCCTGTCCGCTTGGCGCTGAGAGCCGACAATGGTCAGGGTTTGGGATGGGGTCAGGGCTCCTGGGTAAGGGCTGTGTGTGTGTGTGATTCGTGTGTGAGTGTAGGTGTCTGTGGGAGGGATGTGTGTAGGACTTGTGTGAGCGTGGTGACTGGGCTATAGGAGGGGTGGTGGCTGCCACCCCTGTGTGGTAAGTGCTGAGTATGACTCTCAGAGTCCCTGGTCCTGCTGACTAGGTGGGTATGGGCAGGTGGGCGTGGGCAGAGTGGTGCGGGCAGACAGGTGTGGGCAGGTAGGTGTGGGCAGGGGGATGTGGGCAAGGAGTCGTGGGCAGATGGGCATGGGCAGGGGGTGAGAGCAGATGGGCATGGGCAGATGGGCGTGGGCAGGTGGGTGTGGGCAGATGGGCATGGGCAGATGGGTGTGGGCAGGTGGGCATGTGAAAGGGCATGGGCAGGGGGTGGGTGTGGGTAGGTGGGCATGGGCAGGGGACGTGGGCAGGTAGGTGAGCAGTGCTCTAAGCCCTCGGGCCCCTCCACTCACTGCCCTGTCCCACTACCTGTTTGACAGCAGCCTGGCCTGAGGGATCCAGGTGGGTGTGAGGGGGGCGAGGAGGAAAAGCGCTGGAGGAAACTGGGGGAGATGAGGACCAGGAGGGTTGTGGAGAGTTGGAGGGGATGGGGGGAGGCTTAGAAAGGGTTTGGGAGCTGGAGGAGCTGGATAGGGCTTGGGGGACTGAGGAGGGTACAAACTGGGGGTGAGCCGGGAGGCTGGCGTACGGAGTGGGTCTGGGAGTCGAGGGGCGGGTGCCAGCCAGGCCCACTCTCTGTGCTCCCTCCTGCTGGTGGCTGGCAGCCTGGTGGGTGTTGATCATCCTCACCGCTGAGCAGGAGCAGCGGGAGCACTGGGGAGGGAGCAAGACGGCTCGGCTCACAGCAATGAGGGACGCTGGCCAAGGCGGAGGCGGAGGAGGCGTGAAACAGACAGTGGAGCCCAGGGCGGGGGCTGAGAGAGAGACAGAAACCTCAGACTGGGGGCGGGCTGGAGCGGGAGAGGCGGGCATCGGCCAGCAGATGGGAACCCTCACAGCAGACCACGAAATAGGTGGGCGTGGTGCCCATCTCCAGGTGGGGAAACTGAGGCTCAGGGAGGGCAGGTTGCCCTAAAGCCACCCATTTGGAGCCCAGGGGCATAGGGACTGGGGAGCGGGGAGGAGGGGACCTGGGAAGCAGACTTTTGCAGCTGCCACCCCCCCCATCTCGTCATCATGGGATTCCTTGGGCAGAAGAATGAGCTGGGCTGAGGTTCAGGAGTCTTTGCTTTCCAGCCTCCGCCCTGCTGTGGCCTCACTGTGTGTCCTTGGCAAGTTCCGGTCCCTCTGGGGGCCTCAGTCTCTATGAAATTGAAGAGGCCTGAGACCAGACTGTCTGCCATATTCCTTTCTGCTTTTGTGACTTGAGCCCCAGGGGACCCACCCTGCCAGCATTAATGGGGTGCCGAGTGGGCCCAGCTAAGCTGTCCCTTAGCTGCTGTGTGACCTCGGGCAATGCTCTCAGGCTCCCTGGGCTTCAGTGTCCCCATCTTCCAATGAATGGGGTCTTGAAACAGACCTGCCTGTCTGGGCCTGGCCTCTGGTAACCTTGCACCTCTCCTCCCCTCAGCTCCCCTCCCCTCAGCTCCCCTCCCCTCCCCTCTGCCTCTTCCCTTTCCTGTACGCCCCGCCCCACACACACCTTGCTCCCCAGCTCTTGAAGCTGAGCCTCCTCAGGGGCCCACAGACTGGTTCTGATGAAAGATTCATTTTCCCTTCTTTGTGCAGGTGACAAATTCTGCCGCCAATAATCACTT
This sequence comes from Cacajao melanocephalus, assembly GCA_963573385.1. Taxonomy (NCBI): domain Eukaryota; kingdom Metazoa; phylum Chordata; class Mammalia; order Primates; family Pitheciidae; genus Cacajao; species Cacajao melanocephalus. Next base: position 15,517 of record CAUYLG010063703.1, read on the forward strand.
GTGAAAAATCAACAGTGAAGCCCAGCGGCTCCTGGACCCCCGGGGGGTGGGTGGGGAGGGGCCGCTGCCAGGAGAGAGGACTCCGCTCAGCAGAGCGAAGGACCTGGCTGCAGCTCGGGGGAGGGGTCCACTACGCTGCACTCCTCCCATCGCATCACGGAGCCTTTGCACGGGATGGTCCCTCTGCCTGGAAGGGCCCTTCTCTCCCCCTCCTCCACAGGAGGACAGGGCGTGGGCAGGAAATGCTGGGGAACAGGCGCTGCTAGAGGGAGACTGGAGAAAGGGCAGTAATGGGAGAAAGGGGCAGATGGGCCCGTTCTGAAGGGTTGAAATGCTGGGGAGGAGCTGGATCATTTGCAGAACAATAGGGAGCCAGGGAAGGTTTTTGAGCAGGGGCTGGGTACCTAGAAAGCTCTGCTTTACTCCTCTTCTCTGTGCCTCTTCAGGATGGGGGCTTTCAGGGGAAGACTTGCTGGGTCTCCAGGGACCCAAGCCCTCATCCTGTCTTGAGGAAGGGGTGTAAAGAATGCAGGGAGGCGCAGTGGAGGGGGGTCGGGGGGACAGGCTGGGGTGACTAATGCAGATGGCTGGCCACCCCTGTGCTTGTCTAATGTCAGGGTCAGGGCTCCTTCAGGGCAGAGCAAGTGGCGAGTGCGTGAGCCGGGCTTGGCGCCCAGGTCTGTCTGACCCCAGGGTTCCAGCGGGAGGAGTGTCCTGGTAGCTACCTGCCTGTGGGGAGAATTCCCTTAAGTCGTCTCATCCGTGCCTTTTCCTCATTCTGAGGAGGGGCTCTGTCCTCATTGACCCATTTTGCAGATGAGGAAACTGTTAAAATGCACACGGTGAGTGAAGAGACCCCCCAGACAGATCTTGTGTGAGCTTCGTGGCTGTTTATCTACCCCAGTGCGAGCGGGTTGAGGCCGAAAACGGAGTCAGCAAAGGGCGGTGGGTCAGGAGTTGGTTTCATAGGTTGTGGGGAAGGCGGTGGAAACTTACAAAAGTCATGGTTTAGGGAGTTTTTTTGCAAGCTGGGAGGGGGTCGTAGAGGGTGGAGTCACGAGGTTGGCCAAGGTCATTTACAAATCCAGTGGCCTTGTCAACTGAGGCCAGAATAAGACACAATAGAAGAAGGTCTCAGGTTAGTTAGCCCCCGCAGCGGTTGATCATCCTTCCTTCCAGCTACTTCAGGTTTTCCAATTCTGGAAGGCCCTCCAGAGGTGTACGTGCAGGTTACGGGGGTCGCCCGCTGTCCACGGTGCGGTCAGACCTTAGAGAAACGAAGGTTCAGAATCATCAAGGGTTGGCGTTCACCAACGATGCCAGTATTTCTGGCTTCTGAACCCGTGATTGGCACATGGCAGGTGCTTAACGAAGGGACGCAAGTCAGGCTGTGAGGCTTTGGACTCCAGAATCAGCTCTCTCCAAATAGCACCCAAGAGATTTCTCTGAGCTGGGCTGTTCTCAGACAGTGTGAAAACCCCAGAAATAGAACCATCCGGGAAACCTCCAACCATCTTGGAAATATGGCCCAGTGGGGGAAAGTGGTTTGCCCAGGGCCACACAGCACAGCAGTGGCAGAGCAGGGACCAAGACCCAGGGCTTATGACCTTCCCTCCTACCCAGGCTGGTGAGCACAGTGGGCTCGGCCCAGAGCTGGGGAGGAAAGGCGGGCACCTGGCTCCGTCCTCCACAGCTGCACAGGAGGTCCTGAGATGGGCAAGGGGTGGGGACAGCTGGCCACAGCGGTGGGGCAGCAGGATTAGAGAGGGGACAGCAGTAAGGTGGGAGGGACTGAACCCCCTCAGAGGTCCGCCCGCCCGGCACACTCAAGGCTGCACCTCCCCTCCCTTGCTGCCCTGTCGCCACTAAGCACCCAATTTCCATGGTGACCGCTGCCCCCTGGCTGCTGGTGAGGTCGGTGGGCGCCTCTCAGAGTCCGGCTCACTTACTCTCTCTCCCTCTTTCTCTCCATCCTCTTTATCCCTCCCCTTCTCCCTCCCTCTCTCCTTGTCTCTCTCTTGGTCCAGTCTCTGCCCTGCTGCCCTCCCTCCATCTGTCTATTTCTCTCCTAGACTTCCGCTTCAGACAGATGTGGTTTCAGAGCTGCAGCCCTGGCCTTCCTCTGCTGCGTGACCTGGGCTACCTCCATGTGCCCATTGCCTTGCCTGGGCCTGACTTTTCTCATCTGTGCCATGGGGTTGGCACGTGCGGCTCTGGCCTTCAGGTTGGCTGCACCTGCAGAGGCCTCTGAGCTTTCAGCAGGTGCTCATTCAGCGGGAGCCGCCAGACGTTGAATGTGTGATGGGAATCATTGGCCGCCGCCGCCTCTCCACCCACCCACCACCTGACGCCCCTCCTGGCTCTGCCTCCCGGCTCTCAATCACTGCCCAGGAGCCGGGCAGCCTCCCCGCTCCCTGCTATTTCTTCTCTGGAGCTTCCCAGGAGGTTAATAGCAGCTTCTCACCAGGATTTTTGGCTTTTTAAGGAATCTCCTTGCCTCTTTCTTCTCTGTGAGGATATTCTCAGAGCGGCTGTGGCAGAGAAGGGAAGGAAGGAGACTCTCGAGGCATTTGCCAACTAAGGGGGGACACTTAGGGGTAGGTGGGGGGCCAGTTCCGGGCAGGACATGAGGCAGGCAGTGCCATGTTTCCAGAAGAGCTCCCAGTGCTGGACTGGGCTGGGCTGGGCTTAAAAGCAGCGGGAGAAGCTTGGGAGTGGGGTGGGGTCACAGGCTCCACTGGGAATGGGCCAGGTCATTTGACTATGGGGGCGTCTCTGAGCCTGGGGGGCCTCAGTCTCCCCTCCTGGAAGGTGGGCCTGATGACCCATGCCAGCCTCTAAAGGAAGGGAAAGAGCATTGCTGAGCTGCAGATGGAGGTGTAGACTAGGTGAGGGGCTGGGTGTTGGGGGAGGCCAACCGAGTGAGCACCCAGGACCCATCTGGCTCCACCCCAGGTCTCTGGGCTCCGCCTGCTCTCAGCCTCATCCCTGAGCTCAGGAAAGGTCCCGGGCCTGAGAAGGAGGTCAAAACTGCAGCGCTTGCATTACTTCGGGGGCTCAGCACAGCTCCTCCGGGCTCATGTTGTACCCAGGCCCTTCCCCAGTGTGACCACCCCCCAACCAGCTGCACACAGTAGAAAGGTCCATTTCTCATGTATGTGTTTTAAATTGCAGTAAAATGTACGTAACATGAAATTGACCATTTTGGCTTTGTTAAGTATGCGGGTCTGTGGCATCCGGTACATTCACAATCCTATGCAGCCATGACCCCCGTCCTTTTCCGGGGCTTCTGCATGATCCTGAACAGAAGCTTGCACGCCCTGTGCCGTGCCCCCTCCCTCCTCAGCCCCTGGAACCGCTGGTCTGTGTCTACAAATTAAACTATTCCAGGTACCTCCCATCGGTAGAATCATAAAATATATGTCCTTTTGCATCTGGCTCATTTCACTTAGCACCATCAGATGACCCTCTCTTAACAGACGAGTAAACTGAGGCACAGAGAGGCCATGGGACTTGTTCCAGCTGTGCGCCCCTTCTCACCACCTTTGCACCCCCTCTCTGTTCTGCCCATCCCTGTGAGGATGGAAGGATGCCAGCCATGCCCACATTTCACTGAGGAAGAGAGACAGTGGCCCCTCGGTGCTACGAGCCCCCAGGCTTAAGACCTCCAAGTCTGGTGGTCACTGACATATTCAGGAGAGCCACACACTCTGCCCAGGAGGGCCCAGAGCCTGAGCCAGGGCCGGGGTTTCGTAGGGAGCACACCAGGGACCGCCATACCTCTTTTTAATCCCGTTGATTAAAAAGAGGTGTCTCTTTTCTGAGAGTGACTCTGTGGCTAGGCCCTGAGGGTTGCCTTGCGCTATGCTGACATCACCCCTCCTCTGGATTCTCTGGGTAAGGAAGGGGACAGGAGCGAAGCGGACAACATGGCCCAAGAGGCCGCCCTGGGCAAAGAAGAGCCTGATAAGGGACTCTGGCCTCCAAGTGACCCACATTGCCTGACACAGCCACCACCCCCAGGCCCTGCTGGGCCTCCCAGGCTCAATTTGTGTGTGTGTGCTTGGGGAGGGCCAGGGTGGCTGGGAAGACTTTAGGATGTGGGAAGCACATTTCTTGTGCTTTCAACATAAGCCTGGATCTGGTAAGGAAAGGGAAAATGAAAGCTCTTCCCTGGGCCCCACTCACCTTCTTACTCTAACATTTAAGGCCTTTTGTGATCTGGCCCAGTCCATGTGTCCATCTGCAAATCTTGTCCACTCCTTGATCCTTCCATGGAGTCATGCATTCAGTAAGTATTGACTGAGGATGCCCCCACCCAGGCACAGCGTCAGTTTCTGGAGTCTGCGCCTTGCCCTCCTGGGGTTCTTGAGCTGGGGTCCTGTGGCAAGACCCAGCATGAAGCAAATAATCAGATGATGCCTAAACACAGGCAGCGAGTGTCCAGGGCTTTGGGGAAGCCAAGGCCTTGTGAAGCAAGCTGGATTAAGACTGGGAGTCATGGAGGGTGCCGCTAAGAGGCTGCTGAGCGGAGGGATAGATGGAGCTGCCCAGGCAAAGGGCTTCAGAAGATCAGTCCAGGCAAGGGGAACAGCACGCAGCATGACCCAGAGGCTCCAAAGAACTCAGTGAGGTAGAGCTTCAGCCACTGTGAGTGAAGAACAACAGCTGGGCAATGGGGCGGGGCCTGCACAGGGGCCACCCACTTAGGACTCAGAGCCAAACCAGGAATTGAAAATCGCCAGAGTGGAACTCAGGAACTTAGCATAAGGGATTGGAAGAGTTAGAAGGGGACAATGAAGGCCAGGTGTGGTGGCTCACGCCTGTAATTCCACCACTTTGGGAGGCTGAGGTGAGTGGATCACCTAAGGCCAGGAGTTCGAGACCAGCCTGGGCCAAATGGTAAAACCCCATCTCTACAAAATACAAAAATTAGCCGGCTGTGGTGGGGCACACCTGTAGTCCCAGCTACTCGGGAGGATGAGGCAGGAGAATTGCTAGAACCTGGGAGGCAGAGGTTGCAGTGAGGCAAGACTGCACCATTATCAATCTCAAATAACAATAAATAAATGAAAAGAAGAGAAAGGGACGATGAGATGGCAGCATAGTAGGAAGTTGCTACTTTCCGAGGCTAGGGGGACAGAGGGAGGAGGCAGCTCTGCTGGAATTTCAGCACCATGGAACCAGGAGGAGCAATTCTGGCAGCAGCTGGAGGCCTGGAGGGTGCTTGGCCAGCCAGCCCAAGGCAGACAGAGTCGGGGAGAATCCCTGGGTGACGGTGACAGCGCCTGCCTGTCCTCCTGCCCTCCAGGCTCCTCCCAGCTGAAGCCAGCTGATGCAGGAACCGCAACAAGGCCTGTGTGTCTTGGAGAAGCCTCCGTTTCCTCTGCTGTTAAAGGGACCCATCAGGCCGGCCTTGCAGGTCTGTGGTTAAGGCAGGGCTGTTTCTCTGCCCTGCACTGGGCCCCGGCTCAGCCCTCTTGATCTGCAGAACTTGCCCTCACTCCCCTGCCCTTCTAGGCTCCCTGTGTCCAAGGGCCCCTGAGGACTCAGAAATGAGTCAGGTCCGGGCCTCTAGGTGCTTTGCTTGCTTGGGGGCCAGGCTGTGGTTTCAGACTGCACAGTGCACGCACAGAAAGCCGGCAGGTGGGTACCTTTCACTCCAGATGGAGCGGAGAGCAGAGGGTGAGGTGGAGGCTGGACTTTCAGAAAGGAGGGTGCACCTGGAAGGCCTGGAAGGACCTCCTGGAGGCTCTGAATGCCAGCCTGCACTGCTTGAACTTCACCCTCAAGGGGAGCTGGGGGACAGGCTGGCAGGTGTGCATTGGGGAAGCCCTGTTAAGAGACAGCACATGTCGAGCGCCTTGAACTGTGCGTCGCCGATGGCGGCCTGGAGGGGACGAGCTGGAGGCAGGAAGACTAGAGAAGAGGGTCTTTTTTTTTTTTTTTTTTTTTTTTTTTTTTTTAGTTTGGGTCGCAAATTTTCGCCCCGGCGGGGGGGCAATGATTCGATTTGGGCACCCAGCAACC
>CAUYLG010063704.1:0-35821 GCA_963573385.1 Cacajao melanocephalus
GCCAGGCATGGCGGCATGAGCCTGTGGTCCCAGCTACTCGGGAGGGTGATGAATTGCAGGAGAATTGCTTGAACCTGGGTGGTGGTGGTTGCTGTGATCCAATATTGTGCCACTGCAATCCAGTTTGGCAAAAGAGCAATACTCCATCTAAAAAAAAAAAAAAAAAAAAAAAGAATTAGGGAAACCATCTGAAAATGAAAATAACAACCACCAGCAATGGCAATGTTCTAAGCACTTTACAAGTAATAACTCATTCAATCCTTGTAACAACCTATGAGGTTGATATTTTATTCCATTTATAGATTAAGAAACTGAAGCACAGAGAAGTAATGTGCTCAGTCACACAGTGAGTAGGTAGAAGAAAAAGAATTTGACCTCAAGTAGTCTCCCTCCAGAGCCCATGCTTTTAACTCTCTAGCTGTCCCACCTAAGCATAGGACGGATCACGAGGTCAGGAGATGGAGACCATCCTGGCTAACACAGTGAAACTCTATTTCTACTATAAATACAAAAAATTAGCCAGGCGTGGTGGCACACACCTGTAGTCCCAGTTACCCGGGAGACTGAGGCAGGAGAATCACTTGGAGTCAAGAGGTGGAGTTTGCAGTGAGCTGAGATTGCGCCACTGCACTCTAGCCTGGGCAACAGAGCAAGACTCTGTCTCAAAAAAAAAAAAAAAGAACCACCATTTAATAGGCATCCAAGTTTTCTTAAACAAACAAAAAAAAAATTAAGATTTTTTTTTCATTTTGTGACAAATTAGATAAAATATATGTAAATATTTTAGGCTGCATCTAAAATCATAAGAAAAGGATGGCTGATAAAACCAAATAAATGAGATTTATATTAAAGAGCAAACTCCCTTTAATTGAACTTGAGAATTTTATTATTATTACATGACCAATGAACTTAAGAATACACTGATATGGAAATGTTTCGCAAATACTTTACAAAACTTACCACAAATGCCCCCAGTAATACACCCTCAAAACACATTCTAAGTAGTCGAGAGTATACTAACACTGATATCCATGTCTATATAAAAACTCACCTAAACAGAACACAACAAATAAATCACAAAGAAAAAGCCTCTGGACAATCAAAATAGGTATTCTACTGTCCAAGTATTGGTATACACTTACTTTCTCTCAAGAGACGATCTCACACACTAAGGGCATATTGATTTTTCCCCTATGCAGAATCACAAACCTGAATATGATTTCCATACTTCTAAAAAAATTAGAAAAAAGAAGATAATGGGGGACCCTAATCAGTTACAAGCACATCCAACAGCAAAGCAAAAAAAAAAGTACTTAAATAATTTCAAAATGCAAACAAATATTATTTAGAATTTAGCTCAACAGCCCTATATGCAACCCAAGATTGCATCCTTAGGTCATCCAAAGAAGTTTAAGTATAGTCTGCATCCCACTTAAGACAGAAAAGAACTGTATATTTAACTTTATTATCTTAATCTAAAGCAGTTAAAGTGATTTTATAATTTGATGCTTAAAAGAATAAGCCCACAATTACCCTCCAAGCTCAACTAATCAATTATAAAATAATTCATTTGAAAATTCCAAATAGCAGATGTCTTATTTCACTGTTTTTGAGCTCAAGAGCACTTGGAGTACAAAAGTTACCTGAAAGCAGGAGGGAGGTGGAGGAGGGAACATAAAATTAGAAAAGTCTAAGAAAACAGAGGCTAGGCGAGTGTCTATAAACAATATGCTCAAAACATCCCCCACAAAGCAAACTGTGGACAGAGGGTGCCACATCAGCAATCGTCTGTATTCGTCCTGCTTCTAAATCATTTGTTAGTTACATGAATTATTCATTTTGGTGATGGTTTGTGATATGAAGCAGTACCAACTCTCAACTGCAAAAAGTGATAGGGTCCTCCTGATTTGCTCTACAAAATCAAACTTCGGTTTACTCTTACAGAATAGCTTTAAAAAAAATCAAAACACGATCTGCCTGAGAGGGTGTTTTGATTTTTTTTAAGCTATTCTTTTTTAAGTTGCTTTTAATTTTTAAAGGATTGAGGGAGTTAATGCCTAGCCCACACCGAAATTTGTTATCAAAAGAATTGTTACACCACTTAACAAAACTTCTTTTCAACCCAGACTGCCACACATTCTCTAACTTCAAACAAAACTTTAAAGCACATAGTAAATAACATATAAGGCCTTGTATTTTTCTCTCCTCCCTCAAGGAAGTCTAACTCCAAACAGGAAACTGCTCCTCAAAGGATCCAACAGTGAAGTCCCAACCCAGTCCTCTGGAGCAGATTGAATGCTTAAGTGCCAACACACTTGCCTAGGTAGAACCGGAGTAAAACAATACTCAAAGCTTTCCTGTCCTTGAGGCATCCCTTGCGAGTTATACCAGGAAAAAAAAAATACCTTTTTTGAACAAATTTTCTCTCTCTCCTTAAATGTATACAAAGCCTAGCAGAAAATAAAGAAGTTGAAAGTGCTACTTTGTCAAATTTTTCGATCGCCCTCCCCCATCCCACGAGGAGGGGGAGGGAAGGAAGGGGCTGAGGAAGGGAAGGAAGATCAGGTCCAATTTTAGCTGGGCCAGGGATTCGAAGAGGTGGCCAGGCGCCCCCGCCCCCCATCCCGCACCTTTCTGGTGAACAGAAAAGAGGCGGAGAAGGGTGCGCGAGGTGAAGCACCCGAGAGCTCTCCCACTAGTTTCTCTGCGAGGAGAGCAAGGTGGAAGGCAGGGCAAGAAGGGACGGTGGGGAGAGTGAAGAAGGTGAGGGTGCTGCCGCTCAAGGGCTGACTCCCGTCGCCTCCCCATAAAGCCGAGAAGGTGCACCGCCTCCCCGGGTCTGGAAGGTCCGGAACGGCGGCGGGAAGCGCCCGAGTCTCTTACCCATGCTGGGGGCTTCCGCGGGGAGAAGCCGAGGTCCGCTCCTCCTCCTCCTCCTCCTCCTCCTCCTCCGGTGGCTCGCGCGGGCGCTCCCGCGGCTGGAGGCGGACCCCGCGCTCCGCGCTAGCCCCTCCTGACCTTAGGCGGGGCGAAGAGTCGCCTCCATCCGCCTGCGGCGCTCTCCGGCCAGTCCCTTCAGTGCGGCCCGCGAGACAGACGCAGCGGCACCCGCAGCTCCTCACGCCTGGCCTCCGCCGAAGCCACGGCGGCGGGAGGGCCCTACCCTGCCTGCCCAGACCGCGGCTTTCCCACTCTGGCCTCTCCCGCAGCGGGACGGACCCGCCGGTTCGCCCTGACCCTCGGAGCGCCCGCCCAGCCTCGGAGTCCGCCCCTCGCCTCTCTCTTAGCACCAGTAGTTAGAGAAGGTGACCCCCAAGTCTACGGTGGAGACCCACACAGAGGCCGGGAAGGTGCGGGTAGCTGGGTCCGGGAGGAGGCAAATCTCGCGAGAACGCCCTCGTTCTCCCCGCCCCACCGCGCCCCGTCGCGTTCGGGCTCTCTCCCCGACCCCCAGGCTAGTGCCAGGTGCAGTGACGTCACTGGCGGGGGTCGCGCGCCGCCCGCGTCCAGGTGCCGCGAGCGGTTGAGGAAGCGGTGCAGGGAAGCTTCGGCTCGCTCTCTCCCCGGAGACTGAGAACAGCTTGAGCGGGCGTTTGGTCTCGTTTATCGCCTCAGATGGTTACAAAAGGTTTCTGCTGATAGGCAAAGTTGCCCCACTTTCCGCGGCGGCGACGCGGTGTTACTTTCCGCAGCGAAGCAGCCTCTGGAGGACCTTAAGGGGGAAAGCTGGCGAGCAGGAGGGCGAGCGCGCTTGATTTCGACGTTTAAGGGAAACCTAGATGCTGCCAGGACCCTCAGTTTACCTTGTCAAGTTCCTTATGGATCAGAAGTATTTGGTCTTCGTCGGGTGGGGGAGAAACCTAGGCATCAAATAAATTAAGTTTCACAGGAGTAAATTACTGGATTCCTTCAGTCTCTTGTCAGCTGAAGGCAACTTTCTAAATTTCTTTTTTTCTTTTTAAAGTGTAAGTTTAGCTGTTATTTGATCGAGAGGAAAGTAGGCATCATGATTTGAAATACTGCCAGGCATTTTTTCTAGCGTCAGTGTGAAGGAGGGCATCGGATTATTGTAGTCAGTCAAACATGAGCCTGGGAGTTACAAAGAAGTGTAATTATTTCAGCAAGCTTTTTTTACCCTCCTAAGTAGACCCAATTCCAGGGAAGATGTGTGTGTGAGCGTTTGTTGAACGCCAACTATTGTGCCTAGTGCTTTTTCAAGAAATTATGTAATTCTCAGTCATCCAGCACTGAAACTGACTTGCCCTTTGGAACCAGGCAGACATGGGTTTCTGAAACTCAGCACAGTCATTTTCTTTTTGTGAGACCTTGGATAAATTAACCTGGCTGAACTTCAATTTCTTGAGTCTGTCGAAACAAATCTTGCAATGGAGAGCAGAGTGGCCCGTAGTAGTTAGTAACCTTGTGCATATGCATTCCCACTATTTCCCATAGGCCTGCTTTTGCCATCTTTTAATTCTTCTACTACTTCTCAAAAGTTGCATGTGGTAATTTTATAACAAGAATGATCAAACTCACAAACAGCAGCCAAAAGGAGAAAAGAAAAAAATGGTAAATAAACTCACCTAAAGATTACATTGACATCATGGAACATGTACTTTTTTTAGGTAAGAAATATGTGTTGAGCATTATGTTCATTGTCCCGTACCAAGCAAAAAAAAAAAAAAAAAAAAAAAGCTAAAGTACACCACTTATCTTCAGAGACTTTGCATTCTACGGGGGATGAGATATGAATACAAAGTTAATTAACAGTATGAGGTAGTGAGGGTCAAATGCTTTAGAATTTAAAGGAAAATAAATAACTGTGGGCAAGGCAAGCTATAAAGAGAAGGCATGAGTTGAACAAAAGCTTGGGGAAAGGCAATAATTGAGCTGGGAAGAATCCTACAACTGAGGAGTCGAAGTGGATATGCAAACAGAATATTTCTGAGCCTTAAATAAATAAAATGCTCAAGCAGCCCATAAAGAAGGCCATTTAAGATTTGGAAGAATGAGGCTGGTGATGGGCTAAGAAGGATTCAAGAAAGAAGACCAAAGTATAAGCTATTGGAAGCACATAGGTAGTAAATTCAAGGCCCAGAGATCTTAAGGTTCTAGAGACTTTAAATTTCTAGGTCTCTAGAATCCTCAATACTTAAAGAAGAAAGGCCAATGAATAGAATGGAAAGAGGTTAAGTAAAACAGAAGAGGGAAAAAGGACTATCAGATTTGGTAATAAGAGCACCTTTGAAAATATAATTTCAGAATATATATAACAATATATAATACATATAAATACATATTCAGAATACATATATAATAGAAAATTCAGATTAAAGGTTTTATCAATTGAATGACCAGGAAATGGAGGCCACAGGTAGATAAGGTAAATACTTTCTCAGAAATCAGTTCACATGATCTGACAACATGATAAAACCTTTACAATCATTTCTGTCCTAGGAATTCTAGGATCTTCACACTTGTAATCCCAGCAATTTGGGAGGCCAGGGGAGGAGGATCACTTGAGCCCAGGAGTTGGAGACCAGCCTGGACAACATAGCAAGATTCCATCTCTACAAAAAAAAGTACGAAAATTACCCCAGGTGTGGTGGCACAGGCCTGTGGTTCCAACTACTTCTTAGGAGGCTGAAGTGAGAGGTTCACCTGAGTCCAAGGAGGTTGAGGCTGGAGTGAACTGTGATTCTGCCACTACACTCCATCCAGCCTAGATGACAGAGTGAGACCGTGTCAAAAAAAAAAAAAAAAAAAAAATCCAAGATCTGTTATCTCCATAATAAACTCATTTTACAGGTTTAAAAATTAAATTCACTTTGTAAATTCAGAGGCATTATCCATTGAAGTAATGATAAGATGTTGGATCATAGAAATTAGAAGGATCAGGTAATAGAACCCATAAGAATGGTTGAGAAAACTGAAGTAAAGCTAAGAAATAATCGCAATCCCAAATTTAATGCTGTTTTCCAAAGCCAAAGGAAATTCTAACAGAAGAATGAAATCTAGAAATTTACTTTTTTTTTTTTTATTTTTTTTTTTAAAGATGGAGTTTCACCTTGTTGGCCAGGCTGGTCTTGAACTCCTGACCTCAGGTGATCCACCCGCCTCAACCTCCCAAAGTGCTGAGATTACAGGTGTGAGCCACCGCGCCTGGCCAAAATTTACTTTTAAACATACAAAATGGTATGTAAAAATACCTTCTAAACTTGTGAGTGCTATGCAAATATTAGTTATTAATTATTCTGTTGAGCTCTTTTCATCTTTTAAATCTTACGTTCTCAGCTGTAAGAGGCCTTCAAGGTACAGCAGTATGTTTTATACGTTTTTATATGGCTAGCACTGTCCGCAGCTCAAAACATTGCATTCCCTGGCAATAATTATTAGTTGAATGAGAGAAAATATGGTGAGAAGATAATGTCTACTTACCACATATATTAAATTTAAACTCCCTTAGTCTAAAAACAAATTATCTTTTACTTTTCCCTTTATTGTTACCTTTATACTGGATTACGTTTGTTTCTGTCCGTCTTTACCCTTCTTTGTATTCCAGTACAAATGGACTAACACCACTCTAATCACTCACTTTTTTTCTGCCAAGTACTGAACATGTTGATCTGACACCAAGGAGAACATTACAATTTCTGTGTGAATGACACAATTTCAGATCAACATAGTTCATGCTAAACTGCCATGATTTGTTCCTAAAGTTTTCTTAGGAATTTATCAGAAGATATCTATATTTTAAAAAATCGTCTGCTTTTTTTCTGGTAAAAACTATTATAACCAAGAAGATTATGCTAAAGAAAAATAAATATTAACTAAACTGTGTTATTTTTAAAGCACTCATTTAGTTAAAATCTTGCAACTAATTCTTTTTTGTTTATTTTCATTCAAAAGTACTAGGTTTCCTGGAAAGTTTTCTTGTTGTTACTTTGTTTTGGCCTGGCTAATGTACTGCAAACTTAAGCCCAAATTACATCAATGTGTAACCTGAATTTTAAAAGTCATTCTTTAGAAAACAATTGCAGGAAATAATAATCTCAATCACAATGCCTATATTGTGAGATCATTAAAGCTGAAAAATCCCCCTGCTCAAACTGGTGGCCCTCTCAGCTTGCAACAAAATCCTGTTACTCTACTAGCAACTTGGGGAATGTGCTCAGGCCTATGACCACTCTAAGCACTATTCTTTACTGCATAAGAAGAAAGAGTTTAATTAAAAACATGGTGACCCATCTAAATGTATCACCAGTTTTTAATGGTGTTATTTGCACTTTATTCAGATGCTAGTGTCACAGAGCTGGCATTTGATAAGCAAGTCATAGGAGCCTCACAGGCCTTTAAAGGGAATCTCTTTCAAGAAGCATTACTCCCCCAAATATTAAAGCGATCCCCTTTTGAAGGGTCACATATTTTAAGTAATCTCAAATAACAAATACTTTTGCATTTTCAAATATCAGGCAGTTAAATTATACACATGGTATTACGTAAAGAATTTCCAGTCATGAGTACACATTTATTCAACTCAACAGATGTTTTCTGATCACCCTTATAAATGAGCAGCTTCTGGATCATAAATATAGGACAGAAAATACAGTTCTTACCCTTAAAAGAGAAAGGATTGGGGAATCTATTGGGGGTACATTGGAATTGCCCAGTAAGGACAAGGAGGGGTAGTCAGGCAGCCAGGACAATAGGCAGGTATACAGTCAGAAGCCCAGAATGTCTTTGAGGGGCCAGGGTCCGGCGACCACACTTAAATATGGAGGGCTCTGTGTGCCAGGGAAGTAATTTGAGGTCTTGTCCTAAAAGTTAGAGGCAATTAATGAAGCATTTTAAGTAGGCAACTGATTTGCTTTTCCAACTACATCCACAGTCATAGAAAAACACTGCACACAAGTCCCAAAAAATTAGGTACAAAAAAATTTGGTTAAATAAGCACTGATTAAGCACCCACTGCCATCAAATAATTAGTAAACATGGTTTTTTTAAAACTAATATTTACTAATACAATAAATTTTTAAACTAATATAATATACAAGGAACTTTACATGCTGGACACTGTGAGAGATTCATTGCAGCAATCACAAATTCTGCCTTCAAGGAATATGATTTCCAGCTAAGAAGGCTAAGATATACTTGGGTATTTTAACTTGCACTTATTTAAATAAAATGTACCTTATTGAGGAGAACCTGCATTAAGAATCAACATGGCACAGACCAATAAACTGGGCAGATTTTCAATTTAGTAATTAATTTGCAGTATTCTTTTTTTTTTTTTAAGACAGAATTTTGCTGCATCGCCAGGCACCAGGCTAGAGCGCAGTGGCGCGATCTCACTCGCTGCAACCTCCACCTCATGGGTTCAAGCAATTCTCCTGCCTCAGCCTCCCAAGTAGCTGGGACTACAGGCGTGCACCACCACGCCCAACTGATTTTTGTATTTTTAGTAGAGATGGGGTTTCACCATGTTGGCCAGGATGGTCTCCATCTCTTGACCTCATGATCCGCCTGCCTAGGCCTCCCAAAGTGCTGGGATTACAGGCATGAGCCACCACGCCCGGCCAATTTGCAGTATTCTTATTCGAATCTCTGCAAATTTTTATGTTATAGAATTTTTTTAATTATTAATTTTTGTGGGTACATAGTAGGCATATAGATTTATGAGGTACATGAGATATTTTTATACAGCCATACAATGCATAATAATCACATCAAGGTAAATGGGATATCCATCACCTCAAGCATTTATCCATTCTTTGTATTGCAAACAATCCAATTATATTATTTTAGCTATCTTAAGATGTGTAATAAATTATTGTTGACTGTGCTCTCCCTGTTATTCTATCAAATACTTAATCATATTTATTCTAACTATATTTTTCTACCCATTAACCATTCCCACTTTCCCCACCCCTGCTCAGCCTCTTATAACCATCATTCTACACTCTATGAGTTCACTTGTTTTAAATTTTTTAGCTCCCATAAATAAGTGAGAACATGCAAAGTTTGTCTTTCTGTGCCTAGCTTATTTCACTTAACATGATGACTTCCAGTTCTATTCATGGTTTTGCAGATGACAGTATTCCATTCATTTTTATGACTGAATAGTACTCCATTATGTCTATGTAGCACATTTTCTTTATCCATTCATCTGTTGATGGACACTTAGGTTGATTCCAAATCTTGGCTATTATGAATAGTGCTGCAATAAACATGGAAGGGCAGTTATCTCTTAGATTTTTTCTTTTGGGTATATGCTTAGCAGTAGAATTGCTGGATCATGGTAGTTCTATTTTTCATTTTATGAGAAATGTCTAAAACTGTTCTCAATAGTGGCTGTGCTAATTTGCATTCCCACCAACAGTGTACAGGGTTCACTTTTCTCCACATTCTCACCAGCATTTGTCATTACCTGTCTTTTAGATAAAAGCCATTTTAACTGAGGTGAGATGATATCTCATAGCTTCATTTGCATTTCTCTAATGATCAATGATGTTGAACATATTTTCATATATCTGTTTGCCATTTTTATGTCTTCTTTGAGAAATGTCTATTCAGATATTTTGCCCATTTTTAATCAAAATATTAGATTTTCCTGTAGAGTTATTTAAGCTCTTTATGTACTATAGTTATTTATCGCTTGTCAGACAGATAGTTTACAAATCTTTTCTCCCATTCTGTTGGTTGTCTCTTCACTCTGTTGATTGTTTCCTTTGCTGTGAAGACATTCTTTAACGTGATGTAATCCCATGTGTCCACTTTTGCTTTGGTTGCCTGTGCTCGTAAGGGTATTCATCAAGAAATCTTTGCCCAGTCCAATGTCCTAAAGAGTTTCCCCCAGTGTTTTCTTTTAGTAGGTTCGTAGGTTCAGGTCTTAGAGATTTAAGGCTTTAATCCATTTTGATTTGATTTTTGTGTATGGCAACAAATGGAGTCTAGTTTCATTCTACTCCATGTGAGTATCCAGTTTTCCTAGTACCATTTATTGAAGAAAGAATTCTTTCCCCAAAGTATGTTCTTGACACCTTTGTTGAAAATGAGTTCACTGTAGATGTATGGATTATTTTCTGTGTTCTCTATTCTGTTCCATTGGTTTATGTGTCTGTTTTTATGCTCGTACCAAGCTATTTTGGTTACACAGCTCTGTAGTATAATTTGAAGTCACATAGTGTGATGCCTCCAGTTTCATTCTTTTTTGCTCAAGATAGCTTTGCATATTCTGGGTCTTTTGTGGTTCCATATTAATTTTATGATTGTTTTCTCCAATTCTGTGAAGAATGTCATCAGTGTTTTGATAGGAATTGCACTGAATCTGTACATTACTTTGGGTGGTATGGACATTTTAACAATTTTTATTCTTCCGGTCCATGAATTTGGATTGGATTCCATGGATTCTTCCAATCCATGGAATATCTTTCTATTTGTGCGTGTGTGTGTGTGTGTGTGTGTGTGTGTGTTCTTCAATTTCTTTCATTGGTGTTTTATAGTTTTCATTGTAGAGAACTTCCACTTCTTTGGTTAATTCACAAATATATTTTTATATGTAGTTATTATAAATGGGATTACTTTCTTGATTTCTTTTTTAAATTGTTTGCTGTTGACATATAGAAATGCTACTGATTTTTGTATGTTGATTTTGTATCCTGCAACTTTTATTGAATTTGATTATCAGTTCTAATAGTATTTTGGTGGAATCTTTAGGTTTTTCCAAATATAAGATTATATCATCTTCAAGCAAGGATAATTTGACTTCTTTCTTTTCCATTTGGATGCCCTTTATTTCTTTCTCTTGTCTGATTCCTCTAGATAGAACTTCCAGCACCATGTTGAATAACAGTTGTGAATGTGACATCTTTTTCTTGTTCCAGATCTTAGAGGAAAGGCTATCAGTTTTTCCTCATTCAGTATGATACTAGCTGAGTCTGTCATATGTAGCTTTTATGGTGTTGAGGTATGTTCCTTCTATACCGTTTTTTTCGGGCGGGGTATCATGATGTTGAAATTTATCAAATGCTTTTTAGGCATCAGTTAAAATTATCGTATGGTTTTTGTCCTTCATTCTGCTGATACGATGAATCACATTGCTTTGTTTACTTATGTTGAACCATCTTTGCATACGTGGGATAAATACCACATGCTCATGATGAATGCTCTTTTTAATGTGTTATTAAATTCTGTTTGCTAGTGTTCTATTGAGGATTTTCACATGAATGTTCATCAGAGATACTGACCTGTAGTTTTCTTTTCTTGATGTATCTTTGCCTGGTTTTGGTATCAGGGTAGTATTGGTTTCATAGAATGAATTTGGAAGTATTCCCTCCTCTATTTTTGGGAATAGTTGGAGAAACATTGCTATTAGTTCTTCTTTAAATGTTTGGTGACATTCACCAGTGAGGACATTGGATCTTGGGCTTTTCTTGACTGGGAGACTCTTTATTATGGCTTCAATCTTGTTACTTGTTATTGCTGTGTTTGGGTTTTGAATTTCATCAGGTTCAATCTTAGTACATTGTAGGTGTCTAGAAATTTGTCCATTTCTTCTAGGTTTTCCAATTTATTAGCATATAGTTGCCCATGGTAGCCCCTAATGATCCTTCGAATTTCTGCATTAGTTATAATGTCTCCTTTTTCATCTATGAATTTATTTATTTGGGTCTTCTCTCTTTTTTCTTAGTCTGGTGAAAGGTTTCTCTAATTTATCTTTTTAAAGAAACTTTTTTCATTGATTTTTTAATTTTCATTTCATTTATTTCTGCTCTGATCTTTATTGTTTCTTTTCTTCACTAATTTTGGGTTTGGTTTGCTCTTGCTTTTCTACTTTATAAAGATGCATTGTTAGATTGTCTATTTGATGTTTTTCTACTTTTTTGAGATAGGAGTCTATTGGTATAAATGTTCCTTTTAGTACTGCTTTTGCTATATCTCATAGATTTTGGTATGTGTTGTTTCCATTTTCATTTGTTTCAAGACATTTTTAAATTTCCTTCTTAAAGTGTCAATTGACCCACTGGTTATTTAGAAGCATATTGTTTAATTTCAATGTGTTTGTTTCGTTTCCAGAGTTCCTTTTGTTACTGATTTCTAGTTTTACTCTATTGTGATCAAAAAAGATTCTTGATATGACTTCAATTTTTCCAATTTTTTAAGACGTATTTTGTGGCTTAACATATGGTCTTTCTTGAGAATATGCCACGTGCTAAGGAGAATAATGTGTATTGTTCAGCTGTTGGATAAAATATTCTGTAACTATCTATTAGGTTCATTTGGTTTATAGTCCAGATTAAGTTCAATGTTTCTTTGTTGAGTTTCTGTCTGAATGATCTCTCCAATGCTGAAAGTTGGGTGTTGAAGTCTCCAGCTATTATTATATTGGTGTCTATCTCTCTTTAGCTCTAATATTATTTGCTTTACATATCTGCATGCTGCAGTGTTGAGTGTATGTATATTTACAATTGTTATGTCCTCTTGCTGAATTCACCTTTTCATCATTATATCATGACCATCTTTTTTCTCTTTTTGTGGCTTTTGTCTTGAAATCTATTTTGGCTGGTATAAGTATAGCTACTCCTGCTCTTTTTTGGCTCCCTTTGGCATGGAATATCTTTTTCCATCCCTTTATTTTCAGGTCTATGTATGTCTTTATAGGTAAAGTATGTTTCTTGTAGGCAATAGTTCATTGGGTCTTGTTTTTTATCCATTTAGCCATTATCTATGTCATTTGATTAGAAAGTTTAGTCCATTTACATTCAATGTTATTATTGATAAGTAAGGACTTATATCCTGTTATCAATAATAACATTCAATGTGATTATTGATAAGTAAGAACTTATCAATAAGTAAGGACTTATTCCTGTCCCTAGCCATACATTATTTCCAAAATAATAAGTGGAAATTTTATTTCAGATCCCAGTCTAATTTCCTTAACTGCACAGATTACAATAAGGGCAATATCCCATCTGATACTGTAGCTTTTAAGCCACCTGTTCTGAAATTATCTTGGTGCCCAAAATTAAATGCCTGCCAAAGCAAAAGAGTCTCATAAATCAAGAAATTTCTCTCTGCTTATTCCTGATAATTCATATTTTGTTCTTTAGGTTTCCAGGCCAGGTCTCACCACTCCCACAACTACATCACATTCTATGTGTGGCTCATAAAAAAACTCAGCCTCCTTCCCGCCCCCCGTACCTTCCCAGCCATCATCTGCCTTGTCTCACATTTACTTAAATATCAAGTAAATTAGAGTGCACTTCAAACTCCTGACCCCTGAGGCCTATACCAATACTTCCACTTCATAACCAGGGAAACTATGGCATTCTAAATGGTCCCCTTCACACTCTGCCTACCTTCATCTGTACGGAATTGCTTCTTTGAAACGGTCCACGCCTTCTTTTTCCTCCTCAATAGTTATATCTCTAGTTTAGACTTACAATGTTATACGTAGGCTACATTTTTCCCTTTTCATTTCCTAGGCTATAATCTTCATCCTTTTTTCACTTCTTCCTTTCTTACCCTTTTTCTCTATCTTACACCATATCTTTCCTAACTCTTAAACACTATCCTTAGATTGTCAATCCAGTTTAACTGGTTTTGTAAACACCACAAAGGTAACCTCTTTGATCTACTAATCTTCCCTCCCTGTCAAATATATCTTCACAGAATAATCTTGGGCCTTACTGAGACCACTGTAAGATGACAAAGCTTTCTTACAGTACACAGTCTCAATGTACTCCTTAAGATAAATTAGTGAAGGAGGTAATACTATTTCTAATTTGACCATATTAGCAATGATGACAACGTTAATAACAGCTAACACCATCTAACCATTTTAAGTCTCAGGCATGACCCTAAATACTTCATACACCTCTTCTGACATGACCTTAGTATTATTACCCCATTTAAATAGCAGAAAGCTGAGACTGGTTAATTAACTTGCCTAAAGTCACATAACCATTAAGAGGCAGAGCCTGTGAGAATTCAGGGCTAATTTCATAGCTGATGCTCCAGCCTATCTTAGGTCAAGTCACTCCTTGAGCTGTGGTTTCTTCCTTTGTTTGAAAGGAAGGAGGAGAAGGAGAGAGAGAAAGGGGTCAGTGGAGGAACTGAAAGAATCTTTCTTTAGTGGTTTTTATACAGATCAAACAGGAAAGGGCCTGACACAGACTAGACACTTGGTGCTAATTTATTTTCCTTCCTTCATTCATTGATGATCACGTTCATTGTGCCAGGTACGGTGCCAGGCACTTGTGTAGAGGGCTGGAGAGAGGTGATAAAGGAGACATGATTCCTATGCTTTTGGAGCTTATGGTCTAAGAGAGAAAGCCAAATTTCATGAGAACACAACATTAATCATCTGTGTTACTTCTCACATACTCCGTCCTACATGACTGCTCTCACATACCCCCTCCTACATCACTACTTTCTTGAATGTGTCCTCCCCTCCCTCTTAAAACCCATTCTTATACCCTTCCTAATATATTTGGTGTATTTTCTTTTATAATATAGCTATTTTCATACAGCTTTCATTTCCTGTTACATGGGTGATGTCGTTAAACACTAGGTGCTGTAATTTGGGTGCTTGTCCCCCAAAGCTCATGTTGAAATTTGATTCAAATTCAAATTCCCTAATGGCCTAATGGGAGGTGTTTGGGTCATGGGGGCAAAGATGGCTTGGTGCCATCTTTGAGATAATGAGTGAACTGGTTGTTAAAAAGAGCATCCCCTGTCCTTTCTTCCTCTCCCACCGAGTGATCTCTGCACATGCTTGCTCCCCTACACCTTCCGCCATGAATGGAAACAGCTTGAAGCCCTCACTGGAAGCAGATGCTGGCACCATGCTTCTTATGCCACCTGCAGAACTGTCAGCCAAATAAACCTCTTTTCATTATAAATTACCCAGCCTCAAGTATTTCTTTTTAGCAACTATAGGACTAAGACACTGGGACTCTGTCCTATTTATCTTTACATTCGTGCGAGCTATTATCATATAAGAGGCTCTCAATAATTATATGCTACATTCAACGGTAGAAAAAAGCAAAATTACTTCCCTGTGTCCTCAATATTTCAAGTCAAGGAATTATTACTATAGTGATTAGATTAAAATTCTCTTCTGCCTTACGAATAAGTGATACTCCACTCTGTGACAAACTTTTGCTGGAGATAACTGGCCAAGATGGGATTACAAGGGATGCTTAACTTGTTGTCCCATTATCATTTTTAGTGAAGACAGCCCTTGTTAAACAATTAAGTAATAAGCTTGACAATTTTTATGTATCTGACTATGCTTAGAAATATCATCTCAAAAAAAGTTGAGGAAGTATGTTCAACATAGATATATCCTACCTATTACAACTTCACATTTTTTTCTAAGAATTATTGAGTGGAAGGAGTAGTGAAATAAATGCCAATAGTGTGAAGGAAATGCTGGAACAGTCTTATCTACCCAATAGTCTACATCTAGGCAGCCATTTCTGACAAGTGAAATCTGGGCTTCATCAGCCTGGCCTCTCTGCACATAGACACATATTTGTCTATACTCCTATGCATGTTCTATTTTCACTATGAAATCATCACCTTACTCTTACCTCTCACCCCTGAAAAAGGATACAAAGAGTGAAGAAAGCCAGGCTGTTAGCAATGCTACAATGTATTGCTCAAAACACATTAAAGTGTCATCACCTGCTGGTTATAAAACTAGTCACTGTATGTCTTAAATCAGATAAGAAACAATAACCCAGGATTCAGAGGTGCACTAAATGTTTCAGAACCTGAATAAACAATTAAATAAAACATTTAGGCTGGTGTGGTGGATCAAGCCTGTAATTCCAACACTGTGGGAGGCTGAGGCAGGAGGACTGCTTGAGTCCATGTGTTCGAGACCAGCCTGAGCAACATAGTAAGATCCTGTCTCTACAAAAAAAAAAAGAAAAAAAAAATTAGACAAGTGTGGTGGTGCTTACCTGCCGTCCCAGCTATTCAGGAGGCTAAGATGGGAGGATCACTTGATCCTGGGAGGTTGAAGCTGCAGTGAACCATGATTGTGCTACTGTGCTCCAGCCTGGGAGAAAAAGCAAGACTCTGTCTTAAAAAATAACAAAAAAACTTTTACAGAATATAAAGATATTGTGGTCACTATGCATTGGAGTGGTGTTAAAAGACTGGAAGTTTTTGAAGGCTTAAGGAAAGGATATTATCCAAGAGAAACAGCCTTAGAGGCATTTCTATATCTAATATAAGTTCATTTTACATACCAATCTCTCTTCCCCAAATGAAAGTCTTAGTTAATGGATCTATTTGGATATTATGTAAACCAAAATGAAAGGGAAAGGAACTTCAGGACAGACACTTAGTAGAGACAGGAATTGAAAGTACAAGGGGACAAAGTTGCATTTTTGGCAGAGAACCCTGAGAAAGAGGAACTCTCTAAACACATTTAGTAGAGAGAAATTTATCAGTCAAGAAGAGGACTGAGAGAAAATCTCTCTTATTTACTAATTCATTCATTCATTAATTTGTTCGTTCATCTTGAGGGAGAGAATGTTTTACCCATGACTCAAAGTGAATTTGTTTAAATGTAGAGATAAATTTAAACCAAATTTACCCAGTACAAATAAAAGCTTGACTAATTCTTAAACAAATATGTGAATCACAGTCCACAATTTTATATTCTTCTTCTGATATAAAATTTTATATAAAAAATTGCTTGTTGTGCAAAATTCAAATAACACAAAAATATGTAAAATAAAAAGGCAGAGTCCCAAGAATCCCACATCTCAGAATGACCTTTTTCATGCTAAACCCCTGTCACTCTGCAATGGGGATGTCAGAGTGACAGGGCCAAAGAGGTTGGAGAGGCTGAAGAGGTTGAAGAGGTCCAGATCTAGTAAATGAGACATGGGGTCTTATTGGGCTCTTAAATACAGGGGAGAGAGTCCAGTGATAGCAGACTGGGCAGGAGAACCACCTTACTTACAGTCCGGTGGCAGTGGGCTGGGCAGGAAAACTGCAATTGCTTGCAAAACATATGCAGTTTATGTAGCTTTGCTGCTTAGTACCTTCCCCCTAACAACCTCCACCTGGGAATCTTCATTCAACCCAAACTCAGACCCTTGATCCTCTCTACGGCCCATGTTCTATGGGATGGGCTTGGGGTTCAGATGTTCCTTATACACAGGGAATGAATCAGTTGGTCTCTCCTGGATTCCCTAGCTCAGAACACACATTCAGGTGTGTCTGCCATGCAGGATCATTTTAAGGATATGCTTAAGTTATTGCTATCAGGTGTATTTACCATTCAACCATTAGTAACAGGCTGACTTATGTTCACCAGAACTTTTATTCATGTTCTAACATGTAAGTAGTTTATAATTATACTATACATTCTGCCTTGCAACTTATTTTTTCTTTCTTTTTTTTGAGACGGAGTCTCGCTTTGTCGCCCAGGCTGGAGTGCAGTGGCGCGATCTTGGCTCACCACAACAGAGTTAATAAACTCCAAAAATAAACTGGTTTAAATGTTTACGATTACAAAAGGGCCTTACCCTTGCAAGAAAGAGTGAGTTGATATCAAAAACAAGCTCTAGGCTGGGTAATGGAGTTAATAAACTCCCAGATTCAAGTGATTCTCCTGCCTCAGCCTCCCAAATAGCTGGGACTACAGGCATGTGCCACCACACCTGGTTTATTTATGTGTGTGTGTGTGTGTGTGTGTGTGTGTATGTATTTTTTTTCTTTTTTAGCAGAGATGGGGTTTCACCATATTGGCCAGGCTGGTCTTGAACTCCTGACCTCAGAAGATCCACCCGCTTCAGCCTCCCAAAGTGCTGGGATTACAGGCGTGAGTCACCACACCTGGCTGCAACTTATTTTTTCTACCTAACAATAGACATATTTCCATGCAGTGCATTCTATTTCCATATCAGGTTATTCCTTTAAAAGGTGCATTTTATTGTTTCACTGAACCATAACCAAGCCTATATTAATGGACATGTGAATTACATGCATATTGTTTTATTTTTTGGTAACATAAACACTGTCTTGATGAACATCTTTATATAAACTTTTTCTCACTTGTGGGTGTAAGTTTTTTTCATAAAAGTGGAATTTCTAAGTCCAGCCAGAATCTGTGGCCTCTGCTTGTAATTCCATCTACTTGGGAGGCTAAAGTGGGAAAATTGCTTGAGCCCAGGAATTCGAAGGTGCAATGAACTAGGATACTGCCGCAGCCCTCCAGCCTGAGTGACAGAGCCTTGCTGCGTGTCTTTAAAAAAAAAAAAAAAGTGATATAACTAAATGAAAAGCCATAATCATTTACATTTTGATTATATTTTGCCAAATTGCCTCCCAAAAATGTTTCACCCATTACCATTTTCAATAGTCTATACTGTCATCAAAACTGGATATTAACAATCTTTTGAATTTAGCCCATAGGTCACAAAAAAAATCATAGCTTATTGTTTCAATTTAGATCAAGGAGGTTGAGAATCTTTACATATGTGTACTATTTTCATGTTTGCCTAAAAATCGCCAGCCTGCCAGCCCATATCCTTGGCTCATTTGTCTTTTCTGTTATAATTTTCTCATTGATTTCTAAGAACTCTTTATTCTAGGGATATTAGCTATTTTTCCAGGTACATATTTTCTCTTAGATCCACTTCTGTCTTTCTCCTGGGTTTGTGTGGGATGGGGTTTGGGGTGTGGAGCACTGACCCTTGCAGACTGCTTTCCCAGTCAGTTGGCTTCCAGTTGAATTTGGACAATGAGAGCCACTGGTGAGAGATTGGAGGGTATGTACAAAAGGCACAGCTCCCTCAAAGATGCCTACTTCCCAATCCTTGAAACCTGTGAACACATCATACTAAATGGCAAAAAAGAATTGAGTTACAGATGCAATTATGTTTGCAATCAGCTGACCTTAAAATGAGATTACCCTGGGTTTTCCAGGTAGTATCAATGTAATCACAATTAAAAGGTGGTAGCATGAGAAGGACGTGACCGGCCATTGCTACCTTTGAAGATAGAGGAAAGAGGGGCTTAAAAAGGTAGCCTCAAAAAGCTGGAAAAGCCAAGGAAAACAGATTCTTCCCTATAGCTTTGGAAAGAAATGCAGTCCTGACATCTTGTTTTTAGCCCAGTGAGAACCTTTTCAGATTTCTGATCTCCAGAACTGTAAAATAATAAATTTGTGTTGTTCCAAGTCAGCTAATATGTAGTAATTGGTTATAGCAACAATTAGGAAAGTAACACAGAGGTCAAGAGGGAGGGAGAAGCCAGGAAATTTGCACTCTACACCATCCTCTACTTTAAGCAGCATCTCTAATATCCACTGCATATTCCCTGTGGCTTCTGCTCCCATCAGAGAGGGCTGTGTGGTTTTGGCTCCAGCAGGGCCTTGGGCACTAGGAACACTGCCTCCTCCTTTCTTCCTTCCGGTTTAGGGGCAAAGAGGCTACCTGCTGTTGATAACTTCAAAAGTGCTTACCAACCCGTTTTTTGCTTCTTTTCTTTCCCGTCACCTCTGAAAACAATTCCTTTATTCGATTATCTTTGTTTCAGGGGTTCAGAGTGATCTCTTGTTTCCTGGTTGGCCCATACCTGATATAATCTGTCAAAAGTGTTGCTAGTATGTTTTCCTAATTTGATGTTTGTTTTTTTACATTTTATTGTGTTTTTATGTCATTCAGAAAGTTTAAACTTGCAGGTAGTTTAAACTTACCAATCTTTCTGTAGGTTTTTTTTTTTTTTAGTTTTCCTTACAGTTGAAAGGCCTTTTCTCTTCGAAAATTAAAAAATAACCTACCATTTTATCAAAATTAAAATTTTTTAATGATAAATAATGTATAATCACACAAGTATACATGTCATAAGTGTACAGTTTGCTGAATTTTTACAAACTATGAAATTTCTAGTCATATTGTAATACATTTAAAGTTATAACATATATGGATTTTATTTGAGCATGCATGGAGTAAGACTGGAATTCAGATTTGTTTTCCTTTTGATGACTAGCTATTCATATTGTTTGAGAATAATAATCCATATTTCTCCTATGATTTGAAATTCTGTATTTATCATACACTTAATTCATATAATTGATCAGTTTCTGGATTCTGATCTATTTCTATGTTTGTATTTCACTATTTCCTGATATTTTAATGTGCAATTGTGCTAAACATCCTCCTGATCCTTATTACTCATCTTCCAGAAATAAACTGGTTCAAATGTTTACAATTACAAAAGGGCCTTACCCTTGCAGGAAAGAGTGAGTCAATATCAAAAACAAGCTCTAGGCCAGGTAATGGAGTTAATAAACGGTCTTGGGTAACTTTGTGCAGATGTTTGTCTTTCTATTGGCAGATCACCCAGGATTTGGCACACGTGAATATTCAGTAAATAAGTGGTTCCGAAGCCTGGCTAAGCATTAAAAGCACATCAAACACACATTTTGGCTAAATTCCAACTGGTAGAGTATTACAACCAATATTAATCAGAACTCATGATCAGAGCTGGATATTATCGTTATAGATTGAAATTCTGGCATACAAGAATAAATCTGAACTTTGCATTAAAAATTGTCTCAATTTAGTTATTTAAACTTTTAGGACTGGACACAGTGGCTAACACCTGTCATCCCCACTTTGGGAGGCCAAGGTAGGTGGATTGCTTGAGCCCAGGAATTTGAGATCGGCCTGGGCAACATGGTGAGAGCCTGTCCTACAAAAAGTATAAAAATTATCTGTGCATGGTGGTGTGCACCTGTAAGCTTAGCTACTCTGGAGGCTGAGATGGGAGGATCACTTGAGCCAGGGAAGTTGAAGCTGTAATGATTCATGATCTCACTATTGTACTCCAGCCTGACTGACAGAGGGAGACCCCTTCTCAGAAAAATAAATAAAATAAAATAAAATTTTAGAAGGTGAATTTTTAAGTTTGACATTGTAGAGCAGAAATAATTTCTTAGCACTCTTGCCTGCTTCTCTGGTCATTTTATGCATATTTTGTAATGCTTAATATATGCTCAAGGTAACCGGAGTTAGAGAACGAGCAAGATACTTTTTTAGACTGGCCTTGCCAGGATAGGGTGCTGCTATAATATTGAACTTTTCCCATAATATTGAAGTTTTTAAGCTTACCTCCTTTTCCAAAGGAAATTGACTCTAATGGAAAATGTCTCCATAGATTCAAAAATACATGGAATTTTCAGAGCATTCCTTTAAAATCTTTTGTTGTTTCATTAAAGAGAAGATTGTGTTTCTTGTTTATTTTTTTCATTTTCTTTTTATTATTTATTTATTTACTGTGGCTTAATGAAGATAATTTCACATGGATGTTACTGTAGTGATTTTGAACTATTTCTTTCCCCTTGAAATGTTGAAATGGTAGAATTGGCATCTTTCCTTTAACATCATCACACAATAGAAAGAATTCCCAAATATGATTTTTTTCTTGAAAGATTAATTGTTGGCCAAGCACAGTGGCTCACACCTGTAATCCCAACACTTTGAGAGGCTGAGGCAGGTGGATCACCTGAGGTCAGGAGTTTGAGACCAGCCTGGCCAACATGCTGAAACCCTGTTCCTACTTAAAATACAAAAATTAGCCAGGCCTGGTGGCGCATGCCTGTAATCCCAGCTACTTGGGAAGCTAAGGCACTAGAATCACGTGAACCTGGGAGGCGGAGGTTGCAGTGAGCTGAGATTGTGCCATTGCACTCTAGCCTGGGCAACAAGAGTGAAACTCCATCTCGAAAGAAAGAAAGAAAGAAAGATTGTTTAATTAGAAAGAGATAACTAAAAATTAAATATAGTTCATAAGCATTACTTTCTTTAGGGCAACAGATGTCAATATTCCCAGCGCTTCTACAAAAATTCAAGTTAGAGAAAACATAATCTCAATTTTTCTTCCTTATATTACTTGAAACTTTATGAACATTCATTGGCATTAAAAAGATACGATATTCTTCCCAAACTCTTTTTTAATTTTTACTCTCAATATAGTTCACTGAATTTTGGCTCACAACCCTTTTCTCTATTGTTAAAGCCAGCAATTTTGCATCTCTGATCATTCTTCAGTAACTTACACAAGTTCTGATTATTCATAACTGAGTAATTTTATTTATTTATTTATTTATTTATTTATTTATTTATTTTTGAGACAGAGTTTTGCTCTTGTTACCCAGGCTGGAGTCCAATGGCATGATCTCGGCTCACTGCAACCTCCGCCTCCTGGGTTCAAGCAATTCCCTGCCTCAGCCTCTCAAGCAGCTGGGACTACAGGCATGCCCCAGCATGCCCAGCTAATTTTTGTATTTTTAGTAGAGATGGGGTTTCACCATGTTGACCAGGATGGTCTCGATCTTTTGACCTCGTGATCCGCCTGCCTTTGCTTCCCAAAGTGCTGGGATTACAGGCATAAGCCACCGTGCCCGGCCATAACTGGGAAATTTTAAAAATAAGATAGGGCAAAACAAAATCAAGTAAACTAAAACAGAAAGATTGCCCATAATTCTGACACAGGTGGACCACAGACCAGGGTTTAGTAACCACATCAGTTGCTACTTGTTGAAGTAATTGTGTTTTCTTTTTGGTCCACTTCAGGAAGATCATAGTTAGGTGAATTGATAACTATTGAAATTCAGTTTTATATTATTGTTATCACTTATCAGTCAAAAAATAATCTCTACTGTTACTTAGATTTTTTTCTTTATCTGCATTTTGCTCTAATTTGCTACTTTTTAACTCATAGTTTAGTGTGATTAATTAACTAATATGTACCCACAAGGCTGACTTTTATAATAAATGCTTACTTTCAATTACCCATCACTTATATAAGGCTAACCACTTGGACTGAACTCCCGAAGCCAGGAACCACAGTTCCATCATTGACACTTGCAAGGTTGCAGGCATGATGCCAAAAGGGGAACAGTTGTATAGGAAAGTCTTGTAAAACCAAACCTACTACACTGTGAAAATACTTTAGGAGTAAATGAAATATAATGCAAGCCTGAGAGCCTACAAAAAAGATATATTTAAAGAAATGGGGAAGAAACAGGGAATCCAGAGGAAGTGCTGTTTTGTTTGGGGAAGATATTGAGTGGATTTATGCAGAGTTTGGGTTAATAGTTGGAGATTGTCTCTCAAATAGCAGTGTGTGAGCAGTCAGTTAAAATGAGGAACTGAAATTTAAGAGAGCAGCAATGCTGCTGAGTGCATATGTTTAATAATCACCAAACACATTTGGAACCTTTATTAAATATACAGCTAAATATGCCTCACCACAGGCCAACAAATATACTAATGTCTCTCTCACAGAAGTATAAAGTAAAAATTCTCAGTAAGAAATGAATAGAAATGAACTGAGACTTTCCGTCTGAGAAATGTATTGTAAATACAGCTCTAACTGCAATTGTATTATTGATACCTCTGAGCATATGTCATTGAATTGGCCTGTGGATTCCCAGAGGCTGAAGGAGTAGGTAGAAAACAGCCCTGAGGTGACCACAGTGCAGCATCTTCGTAAATATCTGGTGATTTCCATGGCAATGAGAGATTTCTGGGAGGCTAGGATATTTTCTTTTTTTTTGAGACAGAGTTTTGCTCTTGTTGCCCAAGCTGGAGCACAATGGCGAAATCTTAGCTTACTGCAACCTCCGCCTCCCGGGTTCAAGGGATTCTCCTACCTCAGCCTCCTGAATAGCTGAAACTACAGGCATGTGCCACCAGGCCTGACTAATTTTGTATTTTTAGTAGAGACAGGGTTTCACTATGTTGGTCAGGCTGGTCTCGAACTCCTGACCTCAGGTGATCCACCTGTCTTGGCCTCCAAAAGTGGGATTATAGGCGTAAGCCATCATGCCAGGCTGGTAGGATTTTATTCTTTACTATTGGCTCAATGGTAGCTTCAACTCTTTGTAGCTGAGTCATTGATTGATTAGAAAAAACAGATGTGTAACTTTGTACGGGAACACTTAAAACAAGTCCTTTCTGTCTCTCTCTCTCTCTCTCTTTCTCACACACACAAACACCCCACACAAAGAGGCTGCCTTCAAAAGTTAATCACTGACTAGAACCAGGAAGACAACTCCCAGCTGCTCTCAATAATACAAATATGTACCTGCAGAAATCTGCCTATCCCCGCATGATTCCCTAAAGAACTCATTGGGTGTGGAGGAAGAAATTGCTTCCGGCCGTGAGTGAGCTGACCCATAACCAGAAACCTGACTCCAGCAAAGGATAAAGTTTTGCAGACATTGTGTCAGATGTTATTTCCACCATTTACCAGGAAGAACTGGAGGAACAAGCAGAAGGGTCACGTGCTTGGGGCAGGCAAGTCCAGGCCCTCAGACGGCTCAGGCCTTTTCTAAGAGTGACCAGAGGAATGCTACCATAGGACTATGCATTGAGGTAACTGGTGATTTTCCTGTGACTGTAATGCCCAATATAAAAGTTTTGCTTTGTCAATAAAGCCCCTTTTGCATCCAAGATGCTGGGAAATCTGGCTGTTGGCAACAGATATAAAATAGAATAATCCTGTTGCTGGGACGGTCATCTCTGCAGCATGCTTTCACATTACTGAGAGGCTCAATGAATCTACTCAAAACTGCTTTCTGGATCTCCTCCTGAAGTTCTTTGAACCCAGAGATGTTCTGCTCTGTCCTGTGAGCCCCTAAGTGCCGGGAAGAAGAGCCAGAAAGTTCATTGGCCTAGTGGATTAGAGGAGTGGCTCATATATTATTATTTTAAGCAGCGGAGTCCCCTTTATTTTCCCAAATGAAATTTTATGCGCAACCATCACATTAGTATCTGAGGCTGGATTTGGGGGATCTGGAAGCCTTCTGCTGGACCCTGAAAGTTGACTCTTTTGAATTTTGAAAACCACTACAATTGAGATTAATTCCTTTAAAATAGCAATTTTTCTCCTTTCAAGTTGAAAACAAGTGCAATAATTAGACTATGTTAAGCCAGAATCTATCCATGATTTAATGCCCTTTGGTATGAATTAGTTTGAATCAGATTAATTTTTTTCCTAATAACTGGTTAAAATAAATGCACTAAAGAATGTTAATAAAATAGAGGGAAAATAAAATTACTTTTGAAGCGTGAGGCACTGTGACATAGGTAGACATAATGAAATGTATTGGGAGAGGGTTTGAGCACTGGATTTGGTTAGCAGAGCTATACAGTAGAATACTGTGACCATGAGGAGTGACTTATTGTCACTTTCTGTGGCACTTATGCCATTTATTGCCTCTGTGACCTTGGTCAAGTTACTTGACCTCTCTGTGCCTTGGTTTCCTCATTTATAACATGACCTCATGTCTTATAGGGTTCTTTTGAGAATCAAATACATTAATTTTTTTTAAGTCTTAGGACAGTATCTGACACACAGTAAGTACCTGTAAGTGTGCAAAGTAACCCTTTTTGAATCAGAGTTCATAATACCTACAGGTATCTTTGCCTTAAATGTTACACACACTAAGTCAGTTACACAGAAGTTATCATTTCTCTGACACCAGCATGTAGTTTTTTGCTTTGCTGAGACATAATGTAATAAAAGTTGGTCTCAGCTGAGAGAGACAGAGTAAACCAAGTGAAAGTGTAATAAAGAGGTACATCTGAGACCCATTAACCACAGCTCTGTAGACATTTGTAGAATTAAAAATGAAATGCTAAAAAAGATGTTTTAAGTTAAAATGCTTTAAGTTGGCATAGTATTTAATATTGTATTAGAAAACTCTTATAGATTCCTTAACTGTGGTTGTCATACATAGACACCTTTTACTCTTTTCTCATTTAATGAGAGATATGTTATTAGATTACTTTATGTAAGAAAGCTTAGCAACAAATTTTATAAGCTATATTATGCTTATTTTCAGAAGCATTTAAGAAGAAAATATAGATAAAATTTAACTGTTACAGAACTGAAAATTAATAAATGCCTTTCATAAATTTGTTTTTGTAATTTTTACATTTTTCCACTAAGAGAAAATCAACTGTTCTGTTTTTATTTGTGTCTTTTTTATTAATGATGTGATCATAGATGTTGTAAGCACTTCCCTGCAAATGACACATTGTGTAAGTAGAGATGTCTAATGTGTGAATAGTCATGGTGGCCATAATCCTCATGATGATTTAATATTTAACTTTGATTTTTTAAAGCAGTCAATATATTTGGATCTGTTTTTTTAAGAGTTTGGTTTGATAAGTGCATCTCATGAATATGGAGAGGATCAGTCTGAAATCAGCTTAGAGTATTATATTTAGGGTCCTCACTGATTATCTTGTACTTTGCCATTAGTATTTCTTTTTTTTTTCTAGGTTTTTAACAAACAACCCATTATGCGTATAAATGTAACAATATATGACTAACAATGATATAAAGCTGTATATTGATCACAAACTTACAGCGGCTAGTAGGTCTTAGCTGAGTGATAAACCAAGTGACAGAGTAATGAATAAACTCATCAGAGCTCCATTAACTACAATCCTAAAAACTTTTAAATAAATAGAAACAGAAGTAGACCCTTTAACAATCTGATCTCCTATATTACTGGTTGGGAAACATTTCACAGTTTTGCATAGAATTTAGAGGTTCTTAGAGTAATAAATTCTCGATTTTTTGAAACAAGTGTGGTAAAGAGAAAATACTTCTGTCTACTGTCATTCCAATGAATGCGATCCAGTGTTTCCAAAGTTACAAAAAGGCAGCTAGCATTGTGTGCCATCAAGAAGACATCGTATAAACTTATTCTAAATGTTGTGGTTGAATACAGCCATAATTAAATTAAAAGACATCTCAAGACAGTCAGTCATCTTTTGCACCTGGTGAGTCAAAGACTTAACTGTTCCCTAGGTCAGAGCTTCTCAAACTGTGTAGTGCATCCATAGCACCTGGTAATGTCTTACACACACACACACACGTATACACACACACACACACACACACACACATTTTAGAGAAAGGGGGGTCTCACTGTGTAGCCCAGGCTGGTCTCGAACTCTTGGTGTCAAGCGACTCTCTAACGCTAGTCTCCTGAAGGAAGTGCTAGGATTACAGGTGTGAGCTTTGGTGCCAGGCCAGGGATGTTATTTAAATGCAAATTTCAATTTAGCGGCTGGAGAGAAGGCAGCTAAGATTCTCGATTCCTAAGTTTCCAGGTGATGCTGATGCTGCTGGTCCACCCCTAAGAAACTCCAAGACTCTCTCCAGAGCTGGCAGAAGAATGCTTTTAAAAATTTTTATTTTATTGTATTATTTTAAAAAATAGAGGCCGTTCACGGTGGCTCACACCTGTAATCCCGGCACTTTGGGAGGCCAAGGTGGGCGGATCATGAGCTCAGAAGCTCAAGACCAGCCTGCCCAATAGGGTGTAATTCCATCTCTACTAAAAATTAAAAAATTAGCCAGGTGTGGTGGCAGGCACCTGTAATCCCAGCTACTCGGGAGGCTGAGGCAGGAGAATCGCTTGAACCCAGGAGGAGGAGGTTGCAGTGAGCTGGGATCACGCCACTGCACTCCAGCCTGGGCAACAGAGCAAGACTCTGTCTAAAAAGAAAAAAAATTATATATATATTTATATTTTAATATATATATATTTTTTTCTAGAGACAAGGTCTCATTATGTTGCCCAGGCTGGTCTCAAACTCCTGGTCTCAAGTGATCCTCTTGCCTCAGCCTCTCAAAGTGCTGGGATTACAGGCATGAGCTACCATACCTGGTCAGGAAAATGCTAAATAACAATGTTACCTTTTTTTTTAAATGAGGCAAAGTATACAGGAAAATTATAAAGTACCAAAACCATGGCACATATTATATTAGTATAACTTAGCTGTTTCATTTCCTTGTTGAATTTCAGTCCCTGGACTGTGTATGTTTCTAGCAGGGATGAAATGGTATCATTAGCAACAACAAAGACTCATGATTATACCAAATCCATCTGTCTTCTTTCTAAACACACCACCCACTGAAACGTTGAGTTTTGTGCAGCTGTGAAAGCTGTGGTTATATATAATAAACACCAGTGAATAAAGATGGGTATAGAAATGGCAGGTGATAAGGAAAATCTAGCAGAAAAAAAAATCAGGGAACATAGTTAACTAGAAAATACTCTGTGTAATATAATTCCTATTTGCCTTAGGGTTCAAAAGGCTATACTCTGTTCAAAAAGTGTTCATACATTTTTTTACATTTGTAATTAAAACAACCCACATATTTACATGAAAATGATGTAAATAAATAAATTCAATATGTTGTAAATGACCTCCTATTGTTAGTCCAGGAAGAGGAGATTAGGGTAGATGATGACTAAAAACCATTTTTGAATACTCACTACATAAAACTGACATGGATCGTATAATTTAATTTTTACCCAATCTCAAAAAGTAAGTACATTCTTAAAGTCCCCATTTCACAATTACATCTGAGGCTCAGAGAGATTATAGAACTTGCCTAAATTTTTACAACAGCAGAGCAGGTCTTTCAAATTCAATTTTTATCAAGTTTATAATACCAGTTCAATACATTTAAAACTGTACATTGTTTTGTTTTGGTGTGGGCAGGCATTTTGTGGTTAAAACGATAACTACTGGCAAGTATGGTGTGGTTAGGAAAGAACACGTTGAGGACAAATGCTTTTCAAATTAATTTAAAAAGATCATTTACCAACATGAACAATTAAAATAATATACAAAAAGTCATCAGATGAAATGTAAAATATCTTATGCTGCCCTCCTAGAAATGAAATGGTTGGGTACGTTATTCAGAATCTTTAGGAATGGAACTGCAGTGCCTGCACGTTGTAGGAGCCCTCCAGGTGGTTCTAAGGCACAATGCAGGGAGAACACTGACTCAGACAGCCCCTAAAGCAAAATTTTCAATTTCAGGTGGTCATCATATAGCTTATTTGATTTGAGGTTTGTTCTCTTTCCTTTTTCAAAGGTACCTTGAATCTACAAGCATTTGCGCAAAATATGTAAATGGCATCATTTTCTAACAACTAGTGGGTGCTGTAGTTGAAATCCCAGAACAAGGTTAGCAAACAGGTCAGGTCTGTATCCACCTGTCTGTACTCCCTGCAGAAGCATCATATGTCTGAGTCACAAGACTTGACAGGCTGCCTCTGGCACGTCAACTGAATCCCAGATCTGTAGGTGATAGGGAGACAACAAATGAAGAGATTAAAAAGAAAAACCTTGGAGATGTATTTTTTTTTAATGATCCTGGAGCGAAATTTCCCAGAATCTATGGGAAAGTTTATGTGCACTTTCCGAGATATCTGATGGCTTCTTGTTGGGCATCAAAATGCCACTGACACTGGTCTACTCTCACTTAACTTCTTAGAGCTCAGCCATCCCAAGTGACAACAGTGGTTTGACCGGGAAACAGTGGAAATACATAGTAATTTGTCAGAGTCTTCTTCATGGCCTAAAACTGAAGATGCCTTGCTTACTATGCAATATAATATGGAAATAGTTCAATGACTATAGGTCTTAAAACACAAAAATCAGAAAGAGCCTTTCCCTTCAAAGTTGGAGTTAGTAAAACTTTGCTGTGAATAAATTCACTTTATTATGTGCACACTAAAGTGCAGGAAAAAAAATATTGATCAGCTGCAACATGACACACTTTAGGACACCATCACCACAACAGGCTAATTTTTAAAAAAATATTCTTTTGTAGAGACGGGAGTCTTGCCATGTTGCCCACACTTATCTCAAACTCCTGGCCTCAAGTGATTCCCCCACCACAGCCTCCAAAGTACTGGGATTACAACAATGAACCACTGTGCCCACCTGTGGCATACTTTTGAATCCTTGCTAGTTATACTTTAAAAAGAGAACAAATTCTTTTTAATCAGTCTTTTAATCTTTGTGCAAAAGTGGCACTGGATACACACAAATAGATCAAGAAAACTGAGCTGGAGCAATGAAGCATGGATGTTGCTGAATGAAACGAATGCATTTCCTTTTCACTTTTTGATCAAGTTGTCAGCTCTTTTCAAAGGAATTCTTTTGTTTCTAGCATAAAGAAGACATTGAGTACTATTAAAATATAAACTCAACCCATGCACCAGTGACTATTATTGGCTAACTTTGAAGGTTAGGGTGCTGAATTTTTAGGATTTTAAACTCATAATTCAGAAACTCAGAACTGCAATTTCTAGAATATTCATATCAAGTTTCAGACTACAGTTTCTAGAAAAGTATGAATGATCAAGTAAATTGACACAAATAAAATGATAATTTTCCCATTTCAAGTTCTTGACCATATGAAGGAATGGTCATACATTTAGATGTAATGCTAATTGTATCTTTAAGGTAGAAAGCAAATTAAACCCCGAAATAATTCAAGTTTTAAAGCTATTCAAGCAACAACAACAAACAACATGGCCAGGCTCAGTGGCTCACACCTGTAATCCAAGCACTTTGGGAAGCTGAGGCAAGTGCATCATTTGAGGTCAGGATTTTAAGACCAGCCTGGCCAACATAATAAAACCCTGTCTCTACTAAAAATACAAAAATTAGATGGGTGTGGTGGCTCATGCCTGTAATCCTAGCTAGTTGGGAGGCGGATGCAGGAGAGTCGCTTGAACCCATGAGGTGGAGGTTGCAGTGAGCCGAGATTGCACCACTGCACTCCAGCCTGAGTGACAGAGTGAGACCGTATCTCAAGCAAACAAACAAAAAATAAAACCAAACCTAAATCATAAGAAGAATGAAAGCAATCCAAAAAAAAAGTAGGATTTTGACTGTGCTTAATTTATTAAAAAAAATAACTTCAAAGGTTTTTAATATTTTTCTAACACAGAAGTATACAGATTTTCAACTCCTCTCTTTCACTTAAATATGTATTCAGCTAGGTGCAGTGGCTCACACCTGTAATCCCAACACTTTGGGAGGCCGAGGTGGGTGTGAGGGAAGGTGTTCTCTTTCTGGGGCCACAAGGCGGCATAGTTTTAAGGGGAAGAACTTCCTAGCGCTATGCCTCCCTCCCATCTCTCTCCATCCGGGAGATTTAACGAATTGCGCTGGCGGGAAGAAAGTAAGAGTAAATCACTCCAGCGGAAGTTCTAAGGAACTCCTTTCATTGGCCTGGGATCTTAGAGAAGGTCGGGGTTCCTCCCAGGTTAAAAGTCCCCTTCTTCCACACCCCTTCGGACTCCATGTTTGGATCCCCTTTCAGGAACACTCATGCTTGTGGAAGCTGTTTTTCTCTATCCTGGATTTTCCCTCTGGAGTCCCCTTCCATGAACACTCCCTTCATGGAAGCCTGTCTTCCCCTCCTAAACTCCACCTCTCTCTCTATTCCCTTCCACTCAGTGTGGAAGCTGCTTTTCTCTCCTGGATTCCATCTTTCTGGATTCTCTCATTCAGTGTGAGAGTTAGCTGTTTCTTTCTCGCTCCTTCTCCTGTTTCTCTCTCTCTCCTTCTCCTGTTTCTCTCTCTCTTTAAATCACTGTGTACAATCGCTTTTAAGTCCGGCATTTACTGTGCACTGCGCTGTGGTCCCCTCTCATTCTTGAGAGGGCAGGAGGCCAAGAACCTGGAGAAACATCCTCTCAAAGGAGCTGAGGGCACCCTGAACCCCAATATTACATTTTGGCGAGCCAGCCAGGAGGGGGTACACCAGAAGAGGGGTACACCAGAAGCGAGGTACACCAGAAAAGGTGTACAACCAGAAGAGAGGTACAGCCAGGGAAGAAGACTTCAAAACCGTGAGTAAAACCAGCCCCATTCTGTCCTGTCTCTTTAAGAACACCTGAAGCAGCGGCAGCAAGGCAGGGTTGTGGGGAACGGGAGCAGTGGCGCAGCCCAGCCCGTCTTAAATGGCACAGGTCAGCCGAAATGAAAAGTGCAGTTTTTTTTACCTCAAAGCTCTCTCCCTGCTTTCCCTCTCCTTCTCTATCCTTCGGATATTACCTCTGGGACCAAAACCTGCAGGAGCCTGTGGGCTCAAAAGGG
Organism: Cacajao melanocephalus; assembly: GCA_963573385.1. Taxonomy (NCBI): domain Eukaryota; kingdom Metazoa; phylum Chordata; class Mammalia; order Primates; family Pitheciidae; genus Cacajao; species Cacajao melanocephalus. The sequence continues at coordinate 31,971 of CAUYLG010063704.1, forward strand.
TGAACACCCCTGCCTTCTGCTCCTTGCTGGCCAGGAACAGCCCAGCCCCGTGGCAGAGCCCAGCTCGCGGAGGTCGGCCAGAGTAAAACAGCAGAAAAGGTCGAGGTACAGTCTGAGCCTGCAGGGGACCGGGGAGTGAGGCAGCCTGGAGTGTGGTTCTGGCAGGCCTCTCCAGTGTTCTCCAGTTCCAGGCAGCAGGGTAAAAAGGCTCGCCAGGATGTTTGCCTGCCGGTGGCGGGTCCCTGTGTGGGCAGGGGCTTGGGGAGTGGCCCAACCAGGCACGTGGTTCCGGCGGGGGAACTCAAGGCCCGCCGGCGGCTGCAAATGCGGCTTTTAAAGTGATGGTGACAAGCGGCTTTTTTCCTTTGCTGGTGCGGCTGAGGGAAAGGAAGCGGCTGATGGCCATCAGCCCCGCCCAGCTTTTAGGCAGGCCACACTCCCTCAGGGTGCAGCATTCTCATTCAAAACGTGGCTTAAGAAAGCTTTCTACCTGTGCTTCACACAAGTGGCCTGTTTGCACAGTTAGCTAAGGTGTAGGGCTTGTAGCTGCAAGGTTGTTGGTCCAAATCTCTGGTGAAGTCAGTCTTGAATTGGAGGAGTCTTTTTGGGAAATTCAGAAGCTGAAGGCTATGGGACTTTGTATTTGGTGTATAATTTGTCTTGCTTGGGATTGGCTCTCTCTACGGCAGAACTTTTCCATCTAGAAGATGATAGTTAAACCGGTTCCAGGCCCCAAATAGTCAATGGCAGGTCTCACATCCTTAAGAGCATTTTCCTACAATGGAAGATGGGTTAGGGGAGAAGAGGCCTGGGTCCTGAGGGTATTGTTCTGGCCTCAGCCATGCCTGGCCTGCCTTCTATGAATTGTGTTCTCTAATGGCTCCTCCCTAGAAGTTTACCCTTCTGGGGCAGTTTTATAATCTGGCTTGTGTAAATTGGACTTTTGCTGGGAAATATTGGTGCCCATCTCCTGAGCCTCACTGGCCTCTTTGGGGCTCGTTGGTATAATTACTGCCCAACCCAATAGTCCCCTTTCATTCCATGCCTCTGTGGTAGTCACTGGAGGTCATGCAGGCAGTGTGAGTGGTCCTATGACGCTGGTAGGTAGTGATTGAAATCCAGTACAAAGGAGGCCCTCTAATAAGATGGATCATGCATCTTAGGCACATAAAATTTCGGGGTACTGACTGAAAAACGTTTCAGTACCCGTTTTACCTAAGGAACGCTTTAGGTCAAAGTGGCTGTAATTTCGTTAACTGGCGATGCGGCCCTCCCTTCTGTTCCATTTCAGATGGGTGCTTCTATTTCCAAGCTAAAGTCCCCATTAAAATGTATACTGGAAAATTGGGACCAATTTAGCAAACAGTCTTTAAAGAAGAAACAGCTCATTTTTCTCTGCCAAACAGCGTAGCCAAATTGCCCTCTGCCAAGTGGAAAGTCTGGCCCACAAAGAGAAGGGAAGAAAACCCAACAGCTTCCCTTGAGCAATTGCAGGAGGCCTTAAGAAAGTACACTCCCCTGTTACCAAACTCCATTGAGGGTCAGTTAATACTAAAGGAAAAGTTTATTACTCAGTCAGCAGCAGATATCAGGCAGAAGCTCCAGAAGCTGGCTTTGGGACCAGAACAGAGTCTGGAATCATTACTGAACCAGGCAACCTCGGTGTTTTATAATAGAGACCAGAAGGACCAGGCTGAAAGGAACCAGAGAGATCAGCCTTAGTCATGGCTTTCAGGGAGGCAGACCCCAGGGGCTCAAATGTGGGAAAGGCTTGGGTTAGCCACCATCTGGCAGAACTTGCTATCAGTGCAGTCTTAAGGGACATTTTGTAAGAAATTGTCCCCAGAGGAATGGACCACCATCTTGTCCATGCCCACTGTGCCAAGGGAATCACTGGAAAGCACACTCTCCCAGGGAATAAAGGTTCCCAGGGCCAGAGGTGTCTGACCAGATGACCCAATGGCAGGACTGAGGGTGCCTCGAACAAGTGCCAGCACGAGCCATCACCCTCACAGAGCCCCAGGTAAAGCTAACCATAGAGGTCCAGGAAGTCAATCTTCTGGACACTAGTGTGGCCTTCTCACTATTTCTCTCCTGCCCTGGAGACTTGGTGCTTGTTAATTCTCTCCCCTCAGACTCTCCCTCTCTAGGCCCATCCTGGGAAGGATGATTTTCAGTCATTCTGTCCACTCCAATGGCAGTTAAGGTAGTGGAAATTAACTTATGGATTCATCACACTCAGCTGAAGCCTTGGACACCTCCTGAAGAGTCATAGACCCTCCATTCCACAGCCTGAAGTTCCGGGAGGCGACCTGTCGTATCCCTGTGAGCCCTTAAAAGATCTACATCTGCTTTTCCAACAAGATCCTCGGGGAAGTAAACACGCATAAGTCTAATTTATATCCTGGCATTAATAGTACTATAAACCTCAGCTTTGATTTCTCTCAAACTCCAATTATCCTTTTCATAGTGGGAAGGGAACCTGTCTCTTTCTAGGAAAAGTGCTGCTGTTTTGTAAACCAGTTAACTATTGCGAAGCTTGTTAAACAACTGACTGTCCTGGCTCCGCTCTCCTAGTCTCGTTTATAACCAGGCTATATTTGTTGGCCTCTGGGCCTCTCATCTTTAACCACCTTGTCACATTCATTTCTTCTAGAACCATAAGGTCACAAATAATCCTGCCGCTGGAACCCCAGATGTCCTTGGCTCATAAACTCTATTGTGGACCTCTAGATCAACCTGCACCCTAAAGCCTCCCCTCTGGAGGAAACCTCAACTGCAGGGCCCCTTCTCAACTACGCCCCATTTCAGCAGGAGGTAGTTAAAAAGAATCGATGCCCATGTTCCAACAGAATTTGGTCTTTCCTGTTCAAAGGGGGGAATGAGGGAAGGTGTTCTCTTTCTGGGTCCACAAGGGAGAGTAGTTTTAAGGGCAGGAACTTCTTAGCGCTATGCACCCCTCCCATCTCTCTCCATCCAGGAGATTTAACTGTTTATGTTTGAAATTTCTGGGTGCGGGAAGAAACTAAGGGTCAGTCACTCCAGCAGAAGTTCTAAGGAATTCCTTTCATTGGCCTGGGGTCTTAGAGAAGGTGGGGGTTCCTCCCAAGTTAAAAGTCCACTTCTTCCACACCCCTTCGGACTCATGTTTGGATCCCCTTCCACAAACACTCTTGTGGAAGCCATCTTTCTCTCGCCTGGATTTCCCCTCTGGAGTCCCCTTCCACTCTCTCATGGAAGCATGTCTTCCCCTCCTAAACTCCACCTCTCTCTCTATTCCCTTCCACTCAGTGTGGAAGCTGCTTTTCTCCCCTGGATTCTGTAAGGCTGATAGCCTCGCCAGGAGCCGGATGGACAATACTCACCCACTCCGCTCCTGATAATACTTATCAGGAGGCCGGACATCCTACCGGCGCCTGCCTTCTCCATGTAAGCTCCCCACACCCACTCCTGCATTCCACTCCTGCATTCAACTCCTGCATTCCACCCCTAGCCCCACAATCAGCACTAAATCATGCTGTCAGCCCAAAATTCAAAAATTCCACCAAGAGCCTGACCAATGGCAGCTCGCCAAGTCCGGGTCCAGTCTCTCTCTCTGACCAATACAGGTGCCCATGCTTTGTTTCCTCACCGGTCAATCTGTTACTTACTCCAGCCCACCTGTGGGTACCTCTGCTGGGCTGCCAATGGCAACTTGTCGACTCCAGGTCCACTCTTTCTGTGACCAATGCAGTGACTCATGCTTTGTTTCCCCACTGACCAATCTACTGCCCTTACCCCCTATAAAACCCCATGCCCAGAACGGCTGGGCGCGACTTCTCTGGCCTCCCTCTCTCTCTCTCTCTCTCTCT
>CAUYLG010063706.1:0-34676 GCA_963573385.1 Cacajao melanocephalus
CAGCATGCCCGGCTAATTTTTTGTATTTTCAGTAGAGATGGGGTTTCACCACGTTGGCCAGGATGGTCTCGATCTCTTAACCTCGTGATCCGCCCGCCTCGGCCTCTCAAAGTGCTGGGATTACAGGCGTGAGCCACCGCGCCCGGCACATTGTATATTCTCACTGATATTGGCGAGCTAAGCTATGAGGATGCAAAGGCATAAGAATGATACAATAGACTTCGGGGACTTAGGGAAAAGTGGGAGGGAGCCAAGGGATAAAAGACAACAAATACGGTGCAGTATATACTGCTTGGGTGATGGGTGCACCAAAATCTCACAAATCACCACTAAAGAAGTTACTCATGTACCCAAATACCACCTGTTTCCCAATAACGTATGGAAAAATAAATAATTAAAATTAAAAAAACTCTTAAAATAAAGGACTCTTGCATGTCCTTTGACATAACAATTTCATTTTTATGATTTTATCTTGTGTAGTAATTAAGATAACTGCAATAATGTCCACCAAATGCATGCTTATTTTATTTTAATGAAGACAAAGAGATGCGTAACAATAGAGAAATAGGTTATACTGCTTTTATGAAGTGGAATAGTGGTTATTAAGAAAAGATATTGTAGAAGTGTTTTATTGGTTTGAAATACATTCATGGGTTATAAAATGCTATGTTTAGTTAAACCCATTTTTGTAAAAAAAGTATGCATGTGCACACGGGTGAAGGCTGTGCACCCACGTGACTGAATGAGATTTGAGGTGACTTTATTTTGGTGCCTTGTTTTATTTATCCTCACTTTTGACTTGTTATTTCTACAATTGAATGACATTTGTGTAATAATGGCAGCAAGAGCCCTCCGTGGATCTCCCCAAAGGGTGCTGCTGGGTGGCCCTTGTGGCCTGCCTGGCATGAGAGGCTCCAGGCTCAAGCAGCCTGGCTTCCTGTGCTCTTACTATCTTCTCTCAGAAGGGTGCAGGCCACAGGCACCCTGCCAGGTTGGGAGTGGACCTCTGAAGGGCAAGGTTGTGAGCTCCTCAATCTTAACGCTTGTCATCACTGGTCCCAGGTGACGGCTTGGAGAGTTTTGAGGGGAGAGAAGCCTTGAGTTTGAGATGCAGACACTGGGCCTGAGACAGCTGGTCCTTCCCAAAGGGAACAGAGCCTAATTGAACCCTCCTCTTTGCCTCGCGGTGGTCCCTGAGGCGTATTCTCCAGTGTGCCTTTCTATCCTGTTTCAAATGACTCCCACAGGGATGGCGCTGCCATATCCCCAAGGAGATTGCTTCTACGTCTAATAGACTATTCTGTCATGTAATAGACCTCGCAGTTAGGACATTCCCTCAAGTTTCCATTAGCCACTAAGTGCTTATAAATTTCCTTTTAATATTTATTCAGAAATTTTAGTGGGCACTGAATTTAGACTTTTTCTTGGCAGTAATTGCGTGCTTAGCTCTTATCTGTCTCTCTGATATTAACATCAGGATTACTTTTTATTTTCCCTTTTGATCATTGGGCATCATTGTCTCCAACTTAATTCTTCTGCAACCCTGGGACGTGTTTTAGTCTCTAATGACTTATCTCTCCATTCATATGGCCATGTCTTAGTTTGTTATTAAAAACCCCAGCAACTTCTGAGCAGCTTTTTACCCGTGATTTCAGACTCAAATCTTCATGACGCTTGGGTTGTTCCTCCCTTTGCTTTTATATACGGCTGTTATACAAGGATAGGAAAAGTGTGGGTGAAAAGCTGATTTGGAATGAAAGTTTTGTCTCCTAGGGGATTAAGTACTAAAAGAAAAAAAGGCAAAAAGCATCCATACGAGGCCAGGCTTCAGTAGGAAACACGTGTTTGTGAAATGGGTCCTCTCCCAGAGAAGCAGAACCCAGCGCGGTGGGGAGGCAAGTTGATTCCTGGCTCTGCTGCAGCTCTCCGTGGTCCCCACTGCCCCTCTTCCCTTCCTGTCCACTCAGTCTACACCTTTGGCCAGGCTAGGTTTTTCCTTAGAGTAGGACATAGCACTGGCGAGGTCTGCCTGCTGTAAAAGCCAGAGTATGCAGTCATGACCAGAGCTTCCCACGCTTCCTTCTGTGGATGAGACCCCATGTATGATTCCAGGCACTGATGTGAGCGTGCCTGCCTCGTCTCCTCTTCTGCCTCCCCCAGGCTATTCTGAGGTTTAATCAAGGTGTAACACTTGCTGTGGGAGCTCAGGATAGAAAGGTCTCATGAGTGAGAATACAAGAGTTCTGCTATTTCTGGGTCTTCCTTGATTGGAGTTCCTGATCCTTCTTTTACTTTTCCTGGCCTCATGTTCCCCCTGGCATTTCGGCTCTGCTAACTGAATGGTAAATGCTTATTGCTTTCCTTTCTTGATGTGCTGGAGGTGACTCTCTCTCCAAGGCACTGTGGCCAGAACAGGGGTTCTGGTCTGTAGAAACGGATCAGTGAGAAGATTTCAAAGCTCACCGTGCTGCCACAGCGGCCTGCCTCAGTCACGTTCTGCCTCTGGGCGTTTTTCTGGGATTCCTCGCATAGCTTATGGGTACTTCTTACCCATATTTCCCCTTTCCCAGTGCTACCTAATGTCCTTAGTGGAAATAGAAAGTCGGAATTCCTTAGACAAGGATCTACAGACAGGATGGGGGAAATATTGTTTATGAACAGGAACCAAACTATAACCACACGGTAAGAATGTTCCCAGTCCAGCCTCTTCTCTTCCCAACAGGTCCATTGCATTGAAATCGATCAAATGAAGTGTTTTTCTCTCCTCATCTAGTGGGTCATGGTGCCTTCCAAAAATGAGTGGAAAGAGACACTTTTCAAGGCTGAGGGATGCTGAGGGTAAGATGCAAAGTGACTAGGAAGCCTCAATACAGGTGGGACGTGAGCCCTGACAAGCCCAGCAAGGAAGCCGAGCCGATTTCTGCACACCCATTGACTGCCTCCTCACTTTTCTTCCTGCCTGAAGTTGTTGTCTTGGGCATCATCTGACACTGCACAGACCTTACCCAGTTCGTTGGCCTTTAATCAATTTTCCTATGGAATTTCACACTGCTGACTCTTCACTCATTCACTCATTCATTCATTCATTCATTCAATAAATGTTTAATAAACACCTATCCACTCTCTGTCAGGCAGTGTTCTCAGCACAGGGGATATGGCAGCAAGGAAGACACTTAGCAATTCTGCCTCTATGCAGCTTCCATTCTGGTGAGAAAGGATAGACAATAAAAAATAAATAAGCTGTATGGTATAAGGGAATAAGAGCTACGGACCAGCATAACATTGACGGGGGCCTAGGGTGAAGGAAGATGACATTTTAAAGATGTAAAAGGGATGAGAGAGCAAGCCATGAGGACAGTCAACTGGGATGCATCCTGTCTGCTGATGTCGAATTACGGCTGGTATATCAGAAGGAGGCCCAAATGACCGAAAAAAGTGAAAAAGGAGGAGAGACTGCCAGGGGGAGCTTTTATTCTAGTCGAGTTAGAAGGCCATTAGAAGACCATTGTCCGCAGAGGAGTCTCATGGTCTCACTTGTATTTCCCGGGCTGACCCTGGCTTCCATGTTGAGAAGAGGCAGCCTATCTGGAAGCATGTTCGCCTTTTCTTGAGATTCTCTCTTTCGCTGGCTTTAGTAGCTCACTCCTGACCCTCGTTTTACTTCACTGACCCTGTCTGCCATCCTGGGCCTCCACCTGCTTCTCTGATTCCTATATGAATTTATTTCTTACAGAATATGAGATTCAAAAGATGAAAAATTAGGAATGTATGATGTTCAAGTATATCTGCATGTAAAATATAAAGAACTCAGAACATGAGTAAAGTACTGAACTATAAAAAAAAAGCAGGTCATATGGAGATTTTCCATCTTTAATATGTAGGTCAGGATGGAAATCTCAGAAAGGTGGGTGCCTGTTGAGAGTTATAACCTTATGCCACTTTGTTTTTATTCTCACCCTCTGCACTTTTTTCTTGCATGTATCCTGGGCACAGTGGTGTGCAGGTATAAACAAGGTTTCTTAAGGAGAAACACAAGCCCTGATGTACAGCATTTGCTGATTTCAGAGTATATAAATCCTTAGCCATAGCTGACTTTAAGATACCAATGTATGTGGTATGAGGTACCTAAACCTTCGTTTTTATTTAGGATAATGGTCTGCAGTTCCATGCATGTTGCTTCAAAAGACATTTCATTTTTTTTGGCTAAGTAGTATTCCATGGTGAGTGTGTGTGTGTGTGTGTGTAGTATATATGTGTATGTATAAACATGTATGTGTGTATATGTGTGTATGTATATATGTGTGTGTATATGCGTGTGTGTATATGTGTGTATATGTGTGTGTATATGTGTGTATGTGTGTGTATATGTGTGTATGTATGTGTGTGCATATGTGTGTGCATGTGTGTGTATGTGTGTGTGTATATGTGTGTGTGTATATGCATTTATACAAACACACATTTTCCTCATTTCTCTGTTGATGGACAGTTAGTTTGATTCCGTATCTTTGCTATCGTAAATAGTGCTGCAATAAACACATGAGTGTGTGTATCTTTTTGAAATAATAACTTGTTTCACTTTGGGTAGATACCCAGCAGTGGGGCTGCTAGATTGAATGGTAGTTCTATTTTGTATTAATTTACATTCCACCAAGGGTGGATAAGCATTTCCTATTCTCTGCATCCTCACTAACATCTGTTGTTTTTTGACTTTTTAATAATAGTCATTCTAACTGGCGTAAGATAGTATCTTATTGTGTTTTAATGTGCATTTCTCTGATTAGTGATGTTGAGCATTTTTATATGTTTGCTGACCATTTGTATGTCTTCGTTTGAAAAATGTCTGTTTACGTCCTTTGTCCACTTTTAAATGGGGTTATTTGTTTTTATCTGTTGAGTTGTTTGAGTTCCTTGTTGATTCTGGAATTAGCCCTTTGTCAGATGCATAGTTTATGGGTTTTTCTTTTTTAAAACCATTCTTTAGGTGGTCTGTTGACTTTGTTGATTGTTTCTTTTGCTGTGCAGAAGCTGTTAGTTTAGTTAAGTCCCATTTGTCTATTTTTGGTTTTGTTGCAGTTGCTTTTGGGAACTTGGTCATAAATTCTTTGCCTAGGCCAATGTCCAGAAGAGTTTTTCCTAGCTTTCTTCTAGGATATTTATAGTTTCAGGTCTTACTGTTAGGTCTTTAATCCATCTTGAGTTTTTGCATATGGTGAGAGATAGGAGTCAAGTTTCATTCTTCTGCATATGGCTATTCAATATTCCCAACATCATTTAGTGAAGAGGGTGTCCTTTTCCCAGTGTAGATTTTTGTTGATCTTGACAAAGATCAGTTGGCTGTAGGTACATGGCTTTATTTTGGGGTTCCCTCTTTTGTCCCATTGATCTATGTGTGTATTTTTATATCAGTACCATGCAGCTTTGGTTACCATAGCCTTGAAGTATAGTTTGAAGTCATGTAGTGTGATACTTCCAGCTTTGTTCTTTTTGCTTAGAATTGCCTTGGGTATTCTGGCTTTTATTTTGTCCCATATAAGTCTTAGGATTATTTTTTATAATTCTGTGAAAAGTGACATTGGTAATTTGATAAAGATTGCATTGAATCTGTAGATTGCTTTGGTCAATATGGTTATTTTAATGCTAATGATTCTTCCAATCCATAAGCCTAGGAATTTTTTCATTCATTTGTGTTACTATAATTTATTTCATCATAATTTCGTACACCTTCTTGGTTACATATATTCCTTAGTATTTTATTTTCTTTAGCCGTTGTAAATGGGATTGCATTTTTTACTTAGTCCTTGGTTAGATCATTATTGGTGTATAAAAACTACCCATTTCTGTTAATTTTGTATCCTGAAACTTTATGAAATTTGTTTACCAAATATAAGAGATTTTTGGTGGTATCGTTAGAGTTTTCTTGATATAAGATCATATTTTCAGTGAGCAAGGATAACATGACTTCCTCTTTTCCAACGTGAATGTCTTTTACTTTTTTCTCTTGCCTGATTGTTCTGGCAAGGACTTCCAGTACTATGTAGAATAGAAGTGATAAAAGTGGGCATCTTCTTCTTTTTCCAGTTCCTAGAGGGAATGCTTTAAACTTTGCTAATAAGTAAGCTATTGGCTTTGAGTTTGTTGTATATGGCCTTTATTATGTTGAGGTGTGTTCCTTTTATGTCTAGTTTGTTGAGTTTGTTGAGGATGTTTATCATGAATGGATGCTGAATTTTATGATTTTCTGCATCTATTGAATTGAAAATATGATTTTTGTCCTTTTCTGTTTATGCAATATATCACATTTATTGATTTGTATATATTTAACCATCCTTGCATTCCTGGGATGAATCCCACCTAATCATGGTGCATCATCTTTTTGGTGTGCTTTCGGATTCAGTTTGTTACAGAATGACTTCTTATTGATTAGCACCAACCTCACTGAGACCCTGAGTGAGATTACTTTAAATTTACACACACACACACACACACACACACACGGTATCTCTACTACAATATTGAGATTTTCCAATGAGATCATGCAGTCAGTCAATAAATATCTATTTAGGATCTATTGCAAGAAACTATCCTTGCCTCTGAGATAGACAAGATTGCCAAAGTTCCTGCTATTATAAGATTTAAACATTCTGTAGGGAGGTGTGGGGAGAACTCATGATAAGCAGATGAATAAAAGAAAATAAAAGGACCATTTTAAATGATGTATGTACTATGAAGAAAGAAAACACGAGGTTGATAAAATAGAACATAATTGAGAGGAAGTCTTTTTAGATGGTATATTCAGGAAATCCTCTTGTAGAGAGTGATGTTTTAGCTGAGACCTGATCACAAGGAGTCAGCTAAGGACAAATTTGAGAGAAGAGCATTTTAGACAGAGAGAACAGCCAGTACACAAACCCTAAGCTGGGAACTACCTTGTCCATTTCAAAAGATCACAGAAAGACCAGTGGGGAGCATGCTGCAAGATGAAGTAAATATTTTCTCCATGGTCAGAGACATAGACAAGGATTAGATCATGTAAAGTCTTAGAGGCTATGATAAAAGATTTGAATAGAATTCTAAATACAATAAGAAGCCTTTGGAGGGTTTTGAGTATAAGAGAATGATCTGATTTACAATTTACCAGCTTATTCTTGTTTCTGACAAGAATAGATTATGTATGGGTTGAGAGAGAAAAGAGAGGGGGTAGGAAGCTGTTTAGAAAACTGTTTATGTAATCAGAATGAACGATGATGGGGGCTCTGGACTATGGAAGTAACAGTGAAGCTGAGGGATGCTAATGGATATGGCATATATTATGGAAGTAGAGCCAGAGAGTTTTTGATGTATTGGTTGTGTGGGGGGTGGAGAGTAAGAGACAGAGAGACAGAGAGGTAGAGACAGAGAGAGAGAGAGAGAGAGAGAGAGAGAGAGACAGAGTAAGCCAGAGGGAACAAGGGTGCAAAGAATAAGGAATGCTGCATACTGTGTGTATTCTAAAATACCCTCTAAGTAGAGATGGCAGGAGACAAGTGGAGATACAAGCCCAGAGTTCAAAGAAGCATTGTGCTGTTATAGATACTTGAGAATCATTAGTAGGTTGTTGTCTGTTAAAGCCCTTGGTCTGGATAAGATTCTCAAGGAAGAGGCTGCTAAGAGAGCTCTGAGGAACTCTCATATGGACGTCAAGGAAAGGAAGACTCAGTAGAGGAGACTGTGAAGGAATAAGCATTGAGAGAGGAAGAAAAACCTGACAGTGTAATTCTAAGGAAGACAAAAAAAAAAAAAAGTGTTCAAAAAGAGGTGGCTACTTTGTAACTGCTTAATGTTGGTCTGAAAGAAAGCTATTGCTTTTTGTATTTCTTTATATCCAGTCACTTTACTGAACTCTTAGCAAGTTTTCATTTTTAAATGAAGTGTTTGTATTTTTAGGAAGACAACTATGTTGTTTTTGGATGATAATAGATGTATCTCTTTTTCTTCTCTCAGGGTTCATTTAAAACAGTATTGGATATTCTTTTTTTATTCCCATGTTTATGGAATTGCTCTCTGTGTTTCAAAATTTAATATAACGTCTGCTGTTAGTTTTTGCTATAAAGATTTAGGTGCTTTAGGAAATTTCCTTTTTTCCTATTTTTTCTAAATTTTTTATTCTTTTTCTTCATTATTAATAGTTGTTAATTTTAACAACTATTAACTATACAGTTAATTTAACAACTGTAATAATATTGTTAGATGTCAAGAAAGTAGTTTCCCTTTATACTTTACTGTAATGACTTATCATTGACAAATCTTTGATAGTTGAAAGCTGATAGTATCCATGGCACGAACTCTACTTGCATATGGTACAATTTTTAATATGCTGCTAAATTCTATTTTACTATTGTTCTACAACATACACATTAGTAAAACTGGCCTAACACTTTTTTCTAGTTAGATTTTGTCTCAGCATGGTTGTAGCCTTATAAATGAATTTGAGAAGTCTCTGCTTATTTTTTTCCTGTGATTTTTACTATCTGTTATGTGTCCTCAGTCCTTCTTGCTTTCCTTTCTTGGCTCCATTCTTTGGCAACATATCCACTGCCTACCTATGGATTTGGCTGTCACTTCTAGGTGTGCATCTGCCAATCCTTCCTTTTTATCTCAGTTCCCTGAGTTACCAACTCATATTTCCTACTGCTGGCTGAATTTTTTTTTCTTAACTTAGAATCTTAGGTATAGAATATTGAATATCTCATTCATGGGACATGCAGTTGGGGCATCTCTTGGGACATGCATGGGACATCTCCTTGAATATCGTCATTGGATCATGCAGTTAATACATTTTTCGTGTTTAATTTATTCTTTGATATCCCCATTTTTCACTGCCATCCCCCTGTAAAGAGTTACTGAAATACATTTAATGTGTGCTTTTTAGGCTATTGCATATATCTATAAATCTATCTATCTATCTATCTATCTATCTATCTATCTTCTAATGTATTGATCTATCTCTCTATCTCTCCATCTCTCTATGAATCTATTTATTTAATCACTATCTATGTATCATGTATCTATCTATCGATGAATTTATCATCTATCTAATCTATCAATCACCTATTTATCCATCTATAGATACGTATCTATAAGTCTCTCTATGAATATATCTAGCCATCTGTCATCTCTCTATGAATATATCTAGCCATCTGTCATCTATGTATCTATCTTACCTATCTAATCTATCATCTATCTATCCATCTATAAATCTATCTCTTTCTATTTATGACTATGAATCTATCTATCTAATCTTCCTATTTTATCTATCTATGTAATCTACTATCTATATATCTAATCTATTTATTTATCTATAAATCTATGAAACGATCTCTCTCTCTATGAATCTATGTAATCTGCCTATCATCCATCCATCTAATCTATCGTTCATCTATCTATCCTATCTATCATAACTGTCTATCAATCTATCTATTTATTTTAATCTGCATTCCCAACAGCATTCCCAGCTGCAATGCCATGAGATGTCCTACTCTTCACTTTCTTTAGTACTTTCTAAATTTTGCCATTCTTCCAGTTATAAATTTATATTTTATTTTCGTTTCACCTCAATTTTTTTCTAATTACTAAATAATTTTTTTCTTTATATATTTGCAAGGCATTTGTCTTTTCTTCTTTTCAAATTTTTCATTCAAATGTTTTGCTCACATTTTTACTGAGATTATTATCTTTTTCCTTATACTCATTCTTTGTATATTCTAAATACTAGCCATGTCAGTTTTTAGACACTTCAAATATCTTTTTCTAGTCTATTATTATCTATTAATTCTATCCATCATGTCCCCTGTCTAGGTTAATTTTTAATTTCAATGTTATCAAATTTATATATTTTTGTGTAACATTTTGGGCTTTAGTTTAAGGAAACATTCTCTACCCCAGGTCATGAAGATATTTTTCTAATTTTTTTTCTGTTAAATGCTCAGTTTTACCCTCATCATTTTAATTTTTAATCTATCCTGTGTCTATCTTTGAATGTTGAATTAAATAGATAACAAGGTTTATTTTTTCCATATAATAAGCTAATTTTCATAACATCAATTTTCCTCATCCCATTTATTTATGCTGCCATCTTTATTGTATCTTAAAGCTCTGGTAGCTGATTTCAGTGGTGACAGAACAGGCTCATTTTGCCCAAGGGTGACATGGGACAGAAGTAACAGGAGCGTTCAGCAGCCTCTTCCCACTCACCCCTCACTGCCACGCCCCATGCCCCTCCCTGCCAGTTGTGGCTACTGCCTCCCCTCCCTCCTACTCTGGTGTTAGGCCACGTCCAGACCCTCCAGGGGCTTTTCATAGACATTGTTGATATTTTTGCTGTTGTACATTTGTAAAACACACGCTTTCCCATAAGAAACCAGTGAATCGGATATGCTAACAAGGAACACCTCACTGGCCACCCTTAACTGCATGTCGTCTGCCATCTCAAATGCAGGACGTCTGATTTCAAACTCCCGTTTCCTCTCAAATGTTCTCCTTCCATGTCACTGATAACACCATTGGCACCATTGTCCTCCCAAATATCTGTGACTCCTCTCACCAACATTGATCTATATTGATGACTTATGAAGAGCTGAAAACCCAGCTTCAGGGTTCCCTGGATTTTCAGTTACTGTGCTTTTCTGACTTCCTTGCTTCCACTTCCCGGGCTGTGCCTTAGTGACAGAGCTATCTGCTTTACTCTGGTCCTGGTTTCTCTAAGTGCCAAAGTTTCTGCTTTATGGAGACTGCTGTGGAGACTGCACCACTTGCACTTTCTTTAGTACAGACTCCTTGGCATGACACTGGAAGCCCATTAGATTCTGACGTCAGCCTTCCTCCCTCATCTCCTAGAAATCAGACCTTCAGGTCGGTCTGTTTTACTCGGCATCCCTGGAATAGAAGAGTCTCAGTGTCCCATCCCTTCTTCCTGTGCTTCTCCATCTCCTTGAATAGTCAATGTCTTACATTAGTTTCTTTTAAAAGTTATGAACACTGTCCCGCACATTATTTCACTTAACTTTTCAAGCCTTTTTTTTCTGTCTCATCTCACCCTGTGTAAATTTAAATGGTTTCTCAAGGCTTAACTCAGACCTCTGATATAGCACTTATTGTAGTCATAGTTTATTTTTCATACTGGAACAAAACCTATCAATAATGGATTTCACCACTGATTTAAGAGACATGATCTTTCGTGGACCTCTGCTACAAAATAATTCCCATGGATGGCCTGAATGCATTTTATTTTCTCTAGCTAAAATTGCAGCCACAGTTACATACATTTTTTTTTTTAAATCTGGGGAAAAGAATTATGGTATGATGGCAGAGACTTGTATTCTAATACTGTCTCTGCCCCTGGAAAGCTGTGTGGTCACTGGTCAGTAACTTTCTCTTTCTGGGCTTAACTCTTCTCTCCTGTAAAATGAGGTGATTATATTCCTATTCTTTAAGGGTCTTTTAAGCTCTAGTGTTATATTTAACTGTAAACTCTTTTGGGACAGAAGCAGCATTATGCACTTTTGTATTTATAAGCTGTTCAATGAATGTCTCAAATTGAATTAGCTTCATGATGAAATCCTGGCCTCAAATTTGTGTTACAACTTCACATTCATATATGGTTAATCTCGATAAAGTTATTTATCCTTGGTGCGCTATTCATCTAAGTAATCTCTTCAGCTATCCTTGCCACCTCTGTCTGCATAGGCCTGGCTAGAGCCGCCAAGTGCCTGGGCCCCACTCAGTGCGAGCAAAAGCCTTTGCATTCTTGGTGCCATGGCATGTGATTAAGTGGAAAATAATTCCAGCATGACACAGAAGTAAGACTTTATACACAAAGCAAGTAATTTAGGTCTAAATTATTTAATCATCTCATTCAATATTGTACCAACTACAGGTAAAGCTCTATGGTAGATGCCATTGAGCTTAAAAATACAAATGGAGCAGGATTCTCTGTAAGCAGTTTATCCTCAACTTAGGAAAGTCAGATATGGATGGCACTGGAACAGATGCATAATAATACAAGACAGCTGGTACAAAAGGGTTTCAGAGGAAGGAGATAGTGTTTTATAGAAAAGGGATCAAGAAGAGTTTTGTACATGATAGGAGGTTTAATCCAGACCTTGTAGAAAATGGTTAGATTTTATAGTCAGAAGAAGAGCCTGAGAGATGCTTGAACTGAGGGCATAGTTCAAGTCTCAAAGACAGAGCAGAGCACAAACCAGACAGTGTGGCTCTTAAGTCACGGGGCGAGCAGGTGAAGGAATGCAAGTGGGAGGCAGCCGGCCCTGAAAGAACCTTATCGACAACACCAGTAAGAATTGGATGAGCACAAACTCACTGAGCTCAGAAAAAGCAGAAAGCAGTGGGGTGCCGAGGAGCAGGGCAGGGCCAAAGCCTGCTTCTACCACTCCAGGCTATATGAACCAGGACAAGGCAGGCAACCATCCGGACCACAGTTTCCTCATCTGTCAAATAAAGACAGTGATAATAGCACCTCATGAGATGTGAGAGGTTTGGCAGAGCTAGTTCAGGGCAAGAGATCACCAGTAAATGGCTGAGCAAGCAGGGCTGGCTGTAGATGTAGGTTATGAGGACTGAGACGAAGCCATCCGATCAAGGGAAGAAAAGGGTTGAGTGTGCTGGGACAGCTGCCCTAAGAAGGAAAAAGTGGGGAGCCCAGAGCACTTTGTGTCTTGGGTAGGGGTCCACAGAGTGAGTATGCAGAAATTGATTAAGTCAGGCACCGCTCCTTTTAGAAGCATTCCCCCTTTTCTTGATTTTGAGGTGACTTGCCCCCTGGGCTGGCTCCTTGGGTGGCGCTCAGAAAGCAAGTGGTATAAGCAAGGCAAGCTTAGAGTTCAGTGCTCTTCAGAGGCCAGGCCAGGCCTTCGCATTGTGGGTGGAAAGGTCGGTGGTGGCTTTTCTCAAGGATGTGCACAATGGGGGTGAAGTCTCAAGGTATAATTCAGCCATGGGTGACATTTGTTCAGTGGTGTGTGTGGTCCACTGTGGTGTGGAGCTGGTTCCCTGCATATGGGCTCCTCGAGAATATGTGACTTGGGTCTGGCCCAAAAGGGTAAGGACCCCACTCACCAGTTTCTGCAATGACAGGGTCAACTGTGTGACCCTTCACCTGAGTCACTGTAGGATACCTTTGGTGTGCTGCCCTCCTTGCCTCAGAGCTCCTCAAGAAGCCTTTCAGGGCTTGTGGGCAGGGTACCTGTGTGCACGGTAAAGTCTGTTCTGCAAGGGCTATTGGCTGAGGCTGCATTTCCGGTGGTAAAGATAACACATAGACCTTGGAGCTTGCCAATTTACGTTTTAACTCCTTCTTTAACCTGCTCTGGTTATAACTCAGGCTGAGGTAGGGGTGAACCCACCCCAAGAACATTCCTTACACTTGGTGTGGTGTGTTGATGAGCGCTGGGACCCCACACAGAACTGACATTGCTTGCGATGGCCATGCATGCGCCACGGTGCACTAGAATCCTTTGGGGAACGCTTGTGGAAAATGCAGACACCTGGGCCTTAGTCCGAGTTTCTGATTCAGAGGGTCTGAGGTAGGCTGAGGTATCTGCATTTGTTACGCTTTTTCCAAAGAGATTCACCTGCAGGTGGCTCATGGACCAACTGAGAAATGCAGATTTGCAGAGTGCTTGCTATGGGCCAAGAATTATAGTAAACACTATATAAGTCATTTTATGCATCCTTTAAAGTGGGTACTGTTATTATCTCCATTATATAGATTTAAAAAAAGCAATAAAACAACCTGAGGCTTACATAGATTAAGTGATTTGCCCAAGATAAAAATGCTACAAAATGATGGCCTGGGATGAAATTTGGGTGGGTTGACTTGTTTCTTTACTTAACTCCAGTGCCTCAGGTGCCGCAGCTCCAGGGTGAGTTTATTAGACAGCAGGCATTCAGAATTGAAAAAAAAAATGGTTACAGCATCAGTTCTCAAGGGATTCAAATTCTAATATTAAAGGCAGAAGAGAATGTTAAATGAAAAGACATGTAATTGAAGTCTCAAAATAGTGTATCACATGGAAACACGAAACAGAAAGTATTGTTTTAGTTTGTCTATAGTTTAGGTTGGTTTCAATGGCCTTTCAAAGAAGTAGATCCTGTACCTCAATTACTTGTCTTTACTCCATTTGTCTTACATAACTTCTAGAAGAATGGTGCCTTGAAAGAAACCAATCAGTTTGCAATATATAATGATTCTCTTAAGCAGTACAGGTGGATATTTGGGGTTGGGACATGGAGGATGCTGTGAGCCATTCCTTCTCCCCATGACCCCACAACCCATGGCACGATCTACACTCCGAAAGCACAGATGCACCGTGTTCTTAAATTCAGATCTGGAGACCCTTGGTCAGGTCACTAAGGTCTCTTACTCAGAGTCAAACCTCTTCCTCACTAAAATGGACTGGAGAACTTCTCTGTACTAGAAGAAGGACGAGGTGCTGGAGGGAGAAGCAAGGGAGAAGAGCTAGTCCAATAAGGTTGTGATGTGGGGAAAGGCAGGCAGGAGGCCACAGCAGAGGCTGTTCCCTTCATCCTTCTGCCATTCCTAATGTCTCAAAGCTCAGGATGCTTTCCAGGAGGTTGGGGATTCTGTCCTGCTACCCTGATGCATCACAGCCGAAGCAGATTTGCCCCTTTTCCAATAAAGGCAAACCAAAATGAAATCTATAATTATCATTACTAATTCCACTTAATTAGTCACAAGCCAGCAGCCAAATTGGCTTTCTCATAATTATCTGATAAGCAGTAAGCACATCTCATAGATTCTAATTAACACTACTTAATTAAAATCTAATATACATACACCCTTTCCTCAAAATATATCTAATTTGGTTCACAACAGCAGCAGATAGGATCTCTCTTTGGTTACCCCTACATAAATATTTTAAGTTCTCACTGTCTTTCCAGTCTCTGAAGAGAACTGAGGGCAAATTGTACATAATTTGGTTAGTTTATTCTTTCAGAAAATTATATATGTTCTCCCTAGGAGATTGAGAAAAGTCTCTAGTCCCTCCTCTCTCTTGAAGGATCTTCTCAAACTAAGGAATTTCTGGCCCTCGATGGATATGCAGCTGGTTTGTGCTTCCTGCCAGGGACATCCTAGGTCCCAACTTAGATTTCCTTATAGTTGCCTTACCATGGACAGTATAGAAAAGGTCTCGTCCACCTCTACTCTAAAAGAAAAAAAATCCCCATCAAACTTCTACCAACCACCCTAGCCTAAATTTTGAAAATGAATGGGATTCAAAGCCTTTTTGAAGTGCTGAATGGCTGCAATGTGCATCTTTCACCCACTGCCACCTCTAGCTCACTGAGGATCCCAGGTGTCTGATGTTGTATTCCTGTGGGAGTGCTAACTGGGATGAGAAGCCAGGGAATTCACCATGTTGAAAGTGAAAAGATCTACTCTTTGTGATATTGCTAGCCACCCATTCCCCACAGACAAGCCCAGAGAACAAGTTGAAAGGGACCAGAGATCGTTATTATCTTGCATCCTCCAAAAGCTAGTGCTGTGCTAAACAGAAGGCAAAGAGCGATGGCTACTCTTCCTGTGCTGAAGACAGAAGAGAGCAAAGAGAAAAAAGTGGGAAAGAACAACTGTAATGAAAAAAGAACCAAACTTTGTCCGAGTATAGGCATCCCTTTGATGGGCAGGGGGCACTGCTCGGCCTGTAATTGACCTTCCCGTGGCAAACCATTGGGAGGGTCATGTGAAGTCAGGCTGTCCATTTCCTGAACGTTCTCTTTTGTAAAACTCAGCGGTCTGCCATTGAGTCTCATCTGCCTCTCCCCGACACACCCAGTCTAGTGTCTGAAAATGGAGGGAAAACGATACATAGCTTCTGTATTGATACCATAATTTATGAATGGCCAACTTATTTTTAGGCAGGTTTTTGGGAAGAAGTTTTATATTCTGATTTCAAGATGTAAATGATGACAAGGAGAGCCAGCGGAGGTGTGAAATGGGCCAAAACCACCGGCCTTCCGGGCTGCTTCTCACTGCTCGCCCTGTCTTGCCGTTCTCCGTGACACTCCTGGTATTAATCATCACCCGGTGTCTTTCCTGTCGGATGATCTGCCTCAGGAATGCAAGTGCTGGGATTACTTTGTTCACTGCTGCATTGCCCACTACCTCCATAAGGTCCAGCACATCACGAATGCCCAATACATTTCTGTTGAATGAATAAATGAATGAATGTCCTGTGACTTCTTTCCTATTGAAAAAAAAGGCAAATTCACTACCAATGATTGCTACACAGGGAAAATATTTGAAATCTGAGCTGCACGATTGAGCGCATTTCACTGATACTAAATTCCTCCTATGAAGTTCATTTCAGATCAGAAAAAACTAACAATAATCAGAGTAGAAAAAGTTTGTGTCTAATTTGTCTTGGTGTTTTTTCTCTCTTTATTCACTTCTCTCTGTACCCTAATCAGGCCATTTGGCCAGTGGGTCAGTCTATAGCAACTTTAATAGGTTTTGGGAGAATAAGTAAAGGTTGTACTCTCCATCTACTTATAGTTCCATCAAGGGAGTAGCTGTAAGTCCCTGGAGAATGACTCTCTATGTTGAGAATTGCCCTAACGGGTTTTTGTCCTGCGTGTGCCTTGGGCTCCTGTTTACTTTGCCAGGTCAACGGGGTGGTGACGGCTGTGTGAATACAGGGAGATCCCTGTCCAGGTCATGGTTTTGCTGGTGGTCCTCAGAAGCTTCTGAAGCCTTTTTGTCTTTCATCCTCTTTGGACTCCCAAGGAAATTTCCAAATGGATGCAGTTTGCTACTCACTAGCCATTGCCCCTGGGAGGGCTGCACTGCCATCTCACCTACCAACCATTCTCCCACCAGGCAAGCATTTTTTAATTTCAGTATCTTGGCTGAAAGCATTTTCATCCTGTAGGAATGATCTCAGGGGAGACTCTCAGTTTATCCTGTTCTTTGACTGAAGCTGCCTAGGCCACCTAATCCGCCATCCACGCTGGGCTTTCTGTAATACGCTGGGTTTAAATAAATTATATTTTCAAAGGTTAAGACTGGATTTCAGCAGTCAACTCTCCTGCTGATGTCTTATTTTCTCAACCTAAGAAAAAGAGTGAGAGCTGGTAGGTTTATGAAGGAAAGAGATTGTTCCTGCAATCCCGTCTCTGTGACGATGCTATTTATTCTTTTGCAAAATCTCGAATACTTCCTTTTCCTTCGTGTTACTGCAATGGGACAGAGAGGACACTTTCTGTCTGGTGCTTCTTGTTAGGAAAGTCCATGAGCATAGGCTGGCTGTTGTGGGGTTGTCTCTTGGTCTGTGCCATTTAATGCAAGAGGGATAGAATGGATTTAAAAAAAAAAAACAGAAGAAGATAGAAAATGACTGGAGGGAGAGAAAGGTGAAAAGAGAGGAAGAGAAATAAGTGATTGTTTCTCTTGAGGTCTGCAGTATCCAAGAGGTGACTGTTTGTTGCATTTGCATCCTATGTGGCTTGAAATATTTGTATTCTCTTGGGCATGGTGCTAAGTGGGGGAAAAAAACCCTGTACACAATAAAAAATAAAAACAAACACTTTTGAAACATTCAGTTGTGTAGCAATATTATTCTTTTAAAAATTGCCAAAATATTTTCATAACAACAACAGGGCATGGAAGAGCAGCCAGAAACTCCTTGTGTCAGGCCTAGGGGGTAAAGGTTAAAGGTGGCATGTCCCAGGGACTGCCTAAAACTTTCTTGGTAACCGTGGTAGGTGCCTGCACTGCTTGGCAAGATGTGCTTCCTTGGCAGGAGCGTACCCTCCCATATGTGTGCACGTCACTGGTACCTCCTGAGCATCCTCTCTCTTTGACATCATCTCTGAAGGAAGCAGGAGCTTGCTGTGTGCATTCAAAGACCAGTGCCCCAGCACATCCGACACTCCATACCCTCCTCTTCTATATTCTCTCTCACCCCGACTTCCTGCCATCTGCCTTCTCATCCAGAGACTGTGTCTGAAAGAAGTAGGTTCAGGCCAAGTTTTAGAGGGCAACCAGAGTGAGCTAGGTTCTGTGGGTCCATGCTCTTCTCGCCCCGCCTTTCTCTCCTTCAGGAATCCACCTCTCCAGGACTCAAGGTTACCTCTACGTCCAGCCGCAGTGGGGCTTGAGATGCTTTTTCTGTGCTTCCACAGCATCCTATGGTTTTACCTGTACAGGAAACTCATCTATTTCTTATTCTTCTTCAACATGAGACTGTAATCTCTTCAAGGATAACATGCTTACCTAGAACAGTTGCTGGTAAACAGCTGGCGATTGCTAACAGTCATTTGAATTCATAAATAAATGGCATCTCTAGTTGTTCACTTTAGAAGTAGGTGGATCTGATAAAAATGAAAAACGTGATTGACAGCTGGGATTTTTACCATGTATGTTGCAAAGAGTCCATTTACTTTCCCATCTGGACTCCACTCCTTTCTAGCAGACTGTGATATCCTGTAGCAAGCATTCTACTTCAGTCAAAGATTGGCCAGTTAAGAGCCCCCCAAAGAATATTAAATTCATGTTTACATTAAGAATATAACTATTTATGATAATAAAACATAAGCTAATTTTCTCGTTAAATGAAATAAAATAAAAGCAAGTAGGAAAAAATAGAATGTAAAAAGATGATGGGGTCTTCTATGTACCAGAGAGGTATATTATTTCTATTCTTAGTAAGTCAATAATACCTTTACCTTAACCATTTTTAGCTCGGCCCTTTCTCAATTAGTTTAATCCATTCCAATTCCATATATGACTTTATTAAAGTGTTACTCTCTAAAATATTGTGCTGAGTATAGCGTATTCTTAAAAAGCTTTGTAAGTGTGTACGACATTTTCTTCTTCTTTTTCTGGTTGTTAGTGTGCAGATAGTTCTTGGGAAGCCAACCCTTACACCAGCTCTATCCATGTGATTTGGATGTACTGAGCACAAAGCTAGCTCCAGAGATGGCCAGTGGTCCAGACCCGGGCAATGTAAGCAGCAAGCCATAGGCAGGAGTCCCGATCTGCCCCATGAGACTGAACTCTGAGACTTATGTGGAACAGTTGGGAAGATTATGCATAGAGTTCTCAAAATGACTCCTCTCTCTTTTTGACTCTTGCCTGACTTTGTTTTCCTTTGTTCTCTGTGGGTGCTTTTTCGTAGTAACAAAATATGAAGTAACCTTGTTCACTAACCAACTCCTATTTCCTTGTCTCTGTCTAAGTACATGACTCAGCAATTCAACTATTTAAAGGGATTGAAATTATTTAAAACCACAGGCAACTTTAAAGTCAGCAAACCTATTTAGCCTCACGATTTTAAAATAAGACTGAACAAACATTTTCATAGGAACTTCGATGCTGCAGGAGAAAGCTAGCATCCTTTTATCAAACAGACACAATGTGTTTTCTTTTCAATGGAGGCCATCTCCTCATTCTCAGGCCTCTCCATCTGGGTTTATTTAAAATCTGAGGCTGGGTTAGCTTTCTGTGCTGTTTCCTGCTCTCAACCTTTGTCAACCTTGTTGCCTGCCCTAGGGTGAGGTCAAAGTCAAGATCCAGAAGTGGTCTAGGTAAGTGTGATATTATAGACTCATCTTTCCTGAAGAATGATTTGAAACCTCAGCCTCTGTGAGCTCCCAGTATGAACCAGAGAGGGAGACACAGTGACAGGCACAGAAAATGCAGCACCGTTATGGTTCTTTGTCCCTTGGGTTAGCTGTGGGCCATTAGTGTGTGGGCAGGTGGGATTGGACACTGAGTTGCTAGAGGGCTGGGACAGGGCTGGGGAAGGGTGGCAGAGCAGTACTCCCTGCTCAGGTTATCAGGATCCTGTCAGTATCTCCATACTCGGGGTGAATATTGCCAATTTCTGCAGGGTCTCTTCACGGATATTTTCAGCTAATCTTGGACTTTCATTTGCCAGAAACACTGGAAGATTTGTCTTCACAGATGAGAATAAATGAAAGGATTCCTTGCAGTAGGAAGACAAAACATAATTGCCACAGACTATTTCTGGATCCGAGGACTATTTGGGGCTCTGCTGGCAGTCTTAGCATTCAAACTCAGCAAGATACGCTGCTGAGCCAGGGTGATGTGGCCCTGAGAGCTCCCTGATCCCCTAAAACAGCTCTCAGTCAGGCAGAATGGCAGCCTAAAATCGGGGTTTGCCTGGTCTGCGTCACATCATTATGGAAGTAAGAGCAATTTGGTTTGTGGTGGAAGCCTCTTCCCCACCTTTGCCCAGGTGGCAATGAATGTCTGAAATGCTGCTCGCTGAATACCATCAGGGCATTCTGGCACCTGACCGGGACCATGTAAGCAGTGCTGCCTCCTCCAAGACATGTGGCCCATTGCCTCCTATTTCTTTGTGATCATGAGAAGATAATGCAGAGAAATGCATTTTATTGAAAGGCCGTATTGTACCACTAAAGTTTCACTAGGCAAAGACTTGGCCTGGCTTCTGGCATTTGCAGAGGATTTGGGGATTAGTGGTAAAATGTTGTGTGCAGAAAAGAAAAGCAACTAAAAGAGCTTCATCTCTGACAGACTGTGTTAAAAGGGTTCACTTGTCTTTTTGACAGTAGAAAAAAAAATCAAACTTAACTTTTCATTCTCACTTCCATTCCCTGATCCACACCCTCAAATGACAAGTGTGGTCTGCTGCAGAAGCCTTTCCTCTACTCCCTCTGTCCTCAATGTGTCCTGACTCATAGCAGATCCATAGTTTGAAAATAACTGATTGGATTTTAGACCCCATCAAGGGCACTGTGGAAACATTTTACTACTTTAACTCTGTTTCTCAGATGCTTCTGACACAATCCTTCTGTTTTAGCTCAAGTAGTCTGTAAAATATCCTGCAAGTATTCTATTGCTTATTCCACTCCAGTTTTTCCTCTTTTTTTTTTTTTTAAAGAAATCATGTTTCATATTTTACAAGATTCAAAAAGGAGTACAGTGGAATATCTGTGTCTTTCTTCCATTCCTATACCCCAGCTGACCCGCTCCCCTCTCCCAACATGATCAATATCGTTGGTTCTCAGTATCCTTCCAAAATCTTATATGCATATACAAGCAAATATTCTCTCTAGCTCTCTGTCTGTCTCTTCTTCTTACGTAAACGATAGCATACAATACACTCAGCTCTGCATCTTGCCCTTTTACCTATCAACATTTCCTGGAGATCATTTCATGTCAGTATATAAAGGCTTCTTCACACTATTTTACATACCGCTTTGATTTGCTTCTCCATTCCATTCTTCTGTTTCTCTGAAATCTTCCTTTCAAGTTCTGACTTCAGTGCTACTTCTCCTGGGAAGCCGTTTCTAGTCATCCCAACCTCCAGTGATCCCTCCCGATGCTGAGCTATGGACTTTTGTTTGTTTTCCGAACTACTCATTTCCTGTATTGCCAGCTGTCTTTAATGTTCTTGTGTTGTAGCTTTCCATATAGACTGTGATGTCTTCAAGGACAGGGATCATGTCTTATCCTGCTTTGTAGCTCCTATAACACTGCATCATCTAACAGAAGCCTTGTCCTTAGTAGGGATGTAGTTAGTGTGTTGATTTCATGGACAGCTCAGGGAACAAAATTTGCCAACTCTCCGCGTTTTCAGAGAGTCTGTGTCAGGAACCAGCTTTGTTTGGATTGACCCTGAATGATCTCTCTAGCCACAAAAAGCCTTCTTAAGCATCTCTGGAAATGCAAATAAATATGTGCTTGTCCTGAGCAAGGCACAAAGGACAGGATTTCCATCCTTATTTGCCTTCAGTGGTTAGTTGGTATTTTCACTTTTTCCTCCAAAAGTCAGCCAATAGGTGAGGTCTGCCAAAGCACAAAGTGCAACAGAAAGATCAGCTCTCTTGGTCAGATGTGTTAGGGTCAACCCCACTTCAGGATGACTGGCAGAATCACAGCATTCTGCTAGGTCTCTAGAAATCCTTTTGCTGGTCAGAGCTGCAGGGACCAGAGAAAGAAAGAACGTCACACTTTGCCGACTTTCTCACCTGCCCTCCTTCTTTGAGACATTTGCCAGATCATCTGGCACCAGCTGTGTAAGCTGCATCTATCACAGGGATGGGGTAGCCATGCGGCTTTTCCACCCTCTGGTCAGCTTCTCTCTGGGGACTTTCTCTACCAGGACATTGTCTCTAGATTAAGCAAATAATTTCACATTACTCTAATTAATTCTAATAGACTCATTAGTTCAGTCTTAGAGCTCGTTCTCAAGGGAGTGATGGTCAAAAGCTGTGAAGAGTGTTTTCTTTTATGAGAAAATCAGTTGTTTCCTTTCAAGTTGGGATTTCAAACTTGACTTCTGGGATTAAAAGTAATAATAATCTCCAATTTTGTGGAGTTCCATTAGCTTCAGTCCAGGTCCATAGATTCAACAAGCCCTGATGAAGGTTGCCCCTTGCAAATGCAGGTCTTTGGCATTGTTCTGGGATTGCAGGGTGGGTAGAATAAATCAGGTCACAAGTTTAAAAGGCTTATTGCAGTGTAATTTGGGAAGACTAAATGTAAACAAATAAAATGATGACTACTATAAGGCAATACTGTCTAGGTGTCAGAGACTGTGATAATTTAAATTGTTTAGAGGTGGAAGAGATTATTGCAAACTGAGTTGGTTCTGGAAAAGTTTCAAATTAAAAAGACTCCTTAAAAATGAGCAGAATTTTATACAAGACAAAGAAAGGTTGGAAGCATGTAAGGTACAGAGGACAGCATGTGCCTTGTAGGATCTATAAAAAACTGGTGATTTTTCATAAAATAGTCAGAGGAACACTTGAGCTGAAGGGAAACTTCTGTGTTGGAGGTGAGGGCATTGCAGGCTTAGAAGGCCAATTGGGTCATACTGAGGAGTCTGAAGGTCAAATTTAGAGCTGGGGATTCTTCCTGAAAGCAATGAAAACTCCTCAAGGCCTTGTTGTGAAGAGAAAACAATTGGAGCAATTGTTTAGGGAAAACAAACAGGTGACAACATATGACATGAACTGAAGTGAGCTGAGGCTGGGGCAGGGTGAAACTGGAGCGAAAAGAAAATGAGCTAAGAAGCGTTTGTATGACAGCAATGTGTCGCCGTGTGTGAATACACAGAATGCACTTAAACACACCTAGATGGTATAGTCTACTACACACCTCAGCAGTACAGTGGAGCCTACTGCTCCTAGGCTACACAGCGGCACAGCATGTCACTGTGCTGACACTGGAGGCAACTGGAACACCGTGCTAAGAATTTGTGTCTCTAAACATAGAAAAGGTACAGTAAAAAATACCGTATTGTACTATTATGAGACCACTATCATATATGTGGTCCATCACTGGCTGAAATATCATGATATGGAGCATAACTCTAGTTATTTCATGTGATTTGTTAGCAAGGGAATATAAAGATACAAGTATTTCTCAGAGAAGTAGCACTTATCTAGTCATTCGTACTTTAGAGTAAATGAGCAGATCTGATTCTCTATTGGGAGAGAATGTGCAGCCTAAGCCACCCCCAGCTCACCAGGGTAGGGTGGGCCCACCAGTGTCTGGATTGGTAGCCACAGCCTTGAATTCCCAGGGGAAAAATGGTAGTATAGTCACCTGGGATTTCAATCAAGGCTTATATCTCACAATGAATATTCCTGATTATCAATCATTATTGTTTTTTCTGTAATATCCTGCACCCTCACCAGCAGGGCGGAGCAGCTGAACATATTATACTGCTTGCCTGTCCTCTTCACCTCAACCCAAACGGAGAGGCTGCAGATGATTTCACAAGGTTGAGAAAGGGGCTGGGGGAGAAATAAACAGAGTGTTTGTGAAGTGAGCTTTTGAACGCTTGTCAAAAACCCTTTTTCTCTCAGCTATCCCAGAGGAACCCATTATCTCTTGGGGCCAAGGTGCCTGCAAGGGCTCTCAGCCAAACACAATTTGTATTCTAATCCCATTTGCTTTGGACATTTTCCCCAGGGCTTCACTGTCACTGTTAAATCTGGTTCTGAGAGCTCATCAGAGTTAGTCATCTGCACCTGACACCCTTCCTGCAGCCAATGCTACCCTTGGCTAAATCCTAGAAGACTTGGGAGGCTCTGCTCATGCCTCTTGGCTGCTGCAGAAGTCACAGCCTTCCTGGGCCATTCTGGGAAGATCTGAGTGTGCTGGGAACTAGAAAGAGTTGCTGTTATGACTTTGACAGTCTCACAGCATCTGCCTCTGCTGCCTGCTCTAGCATCCATTCTTCACCTATAGGAAAAGAGTCACGTTTGAATACCTTTCTCCCCTAGCCCCTTTCTAGATCTACCTTGTGAAATCATCTGCAGCCTCTCCATTTGGGTTGAGGTAAAGAGGATAGACAAGCAGTACAATACGTTCAGCAGCTCTGCCCTGCTGGTGAGGGAGAGGATATTATGGAAAAAATAATTACGACTGATAATCAAGAACATTCATTGTGAGGTATAAGCATCATCCTATGGGGAAAAATGGTAGGGGCAGGTAGGGGCCTGAGAGCCATGGGAGGCACTTGGCAAGCACAGTGCTATGCTTTGACTCTGCCACGGGTCCCTGGAGAGGTGGTGGCAAGCCTGGAAGCCGTGCTTATTACTGTCAAGGAAAGGCAAGGAAAAATCCCTTAAATTTTATCACTTGTTTTAGAACTTCTACTTAACTTCAAACCACAATGCTAAAATTTTCAGCCAGCCCTTATCACCTAAAGTGTCTTATTTTGAGAGCATTTACTGTGTGCCAGGTACTAGGAGCCTTACATGATATGTTGTTTGCCAACCCTACTGTAGAGATGAGAAAATTGCCAAGGCCCCAGAGGTAGTAAGTGGCCAAGGAGGAAGAGACTCAGATGTGGTATTACACAAATGATCTATTTTGATATAAACAAAGCTGCTGTTCTTTCCCCTCCACCCCACTGCTTCCCAAGGTCCCAACGCCAGAATGAGTGTTGTCTTTTCTCAACTTGGAGAGTGAGTGAATTCATTAACAATTGGTCAAAGAAGCTGGGCATCCTGAATTGGTAGTGTCATAGAAGTCTGGACAGTCAGAGACCGTGGTTTATTCACCAGTTCTGCCATTCAGGACATAAGGGACCAGGCTGACGTCTCAGTTTGGTCAAATGAGAATGGTACCACTTGATGGGCCATCTGAAGCACCTGCCATGGGGTTGGGGAGGTACTCAATAATTCTTACTTCTCTCTCTGGCCATCCTTCTTTATTTTGGGGAGATTGTCTTCCAGTCTTTAAAAATATTATTAATCCAGCATTTGGGCCATTGTAGACATTCAATACATAACTGCCAAAATGATAAATAACTATAAATATACCAATATGTGTAATTTACTTTCATTTGACTTGCTTGAGGACTTTTTGAGATTTTAGTGGCATGCTCAGAGGACTGAGAATACAGACAGAGGGGGGAAGTAATTTTTAAAACCAGGTATGGACAGCTCGAAGGGTGCCTAGGAACCCCATGACAACTTCCATCCATATCATGAATCCTATTGTATTTTTCACTTGAAAGAGAAGAGCAAGGATGAAAACTATCAGCTCTCCAATGACAAGGGACTTCTGTGCATTTTGCCCAGCATTGGCCCTGGCAATGCAGCTGTAGGAAGCCACTGTCTTAGTGGTACATTGAGAATGCCCCTTGAGTATCCCCAGTGTTCTCCAACTTCATCAGGAGAGCAGTGGGTTAACTCATGGTTCACAGATGTTCAACTGCATAACAGATGCAAAAGGCAACAGCTTTCTTAAATGAACTTTTTTGGGAAAGAAAAAATAACAGTAGTTAACTTTTTTGAGCACCAAACTAAATATAAATATCTGTTTAAAAAAACAAAACAGAACTCTACCCGAGGATATGCCAGAAGTCTTTAAAGCAGTGGGTTTTCATTTTCTTCTACTGTCTACATGAGATGAAACATTCCTTTGGGAGCCTTGATATCACCTGTCTTATGAGTTAGACATTAGCTAGGGACACCACGTTCTTCTTTCTTCCTCTTCACTCCCACCTTCTTGCCACCCAAGTTACTAAATCTGAAGTATTAGTGTATTACCATTGACATTAATCTAAATTTACATTAATATGAAGAAATGTATTTTTTGCACATTCTCTAAGTTGAGAAAAAATATGTGGCTGGCATTTGACTACATGAGTGAGTCTAAAACTTTTTGGCTTGGTAGTGAATATTCTCATAGTTTAATCCCAAACTGTCTTCTTGACTTTATTTTCTCCTTTTCCATAGAATGGCCTTTTGCTTCAGCAAAACTGGTTTCCTGCTCCTGAACCTGTGCTTCCACTGGCCATCTGCTTAGGAATCCTACCCATTTGCTAAGGTCACAGTTCAGGCTCTACTTCTTCCAGAAGAGTGCGCTTTAACCACAATGACTTCATCTTCCTCAAACCCAAATAGCTTGTTTTCTGTACCCATTGCCACTTAATCCTGAGTGATCTTTTCATTTTCATTTTGTCCTTGCATTATACTGTTAGGTGTTCAAGTGTTCATCTTATCTTCCAGCAGCCTTCTCTCTGGAAATCTTTGTCCCATGCTCTTTCCCACCAGCACACAAAACTTAAAATTTTCCACATCAGAAAGTTTATATTACATAGTTCTTGATCCTCTATAGAAGTGCCACTGTTGATAGGTGAAGGGGGAGGATCAGGATTGCCAGGCGGTTTCTCTGAGAGGTAGTGATCGATAGAACCAAATATGGAATGTTATGATTCAGACACCCCAAGTTTGAAGCCAAACCTAGTGATTTATTTCAACAGACATTTTATTTGTAAGCATTGTAGCTAAACAAATGCGTAAGACATATTTTTAATCTTTAGAAATATTTATGCTTGAACTCAGGATATGGATGTGGACATTCATAACCAAAATGTAAGACAAAAAGTGTCTATGACAATATGATAACTGTCATCTGTTGGCTACATATTTTGCATGGATTACCTCCTTAGTCCTCCTAATGTCCCTTTGAGGTCAGCAACATTATCTGCATTTCATAGTTGGGGTAAATTTGAGAGGAGTCATTGTCTGCCCAAGGTCAGCTAACAAGTGGAGGAACTGAGAGTTGAGCTTCTGTCTGATTCCAGAACCTAAATTTAACCACCAAACTTACCCCATCTTGGCTATTGTACCATAAAACTTATACTATAAAATACACATGCTTGTTGACTTAGGACAATGTGAACTCCACAAAGGCAGGAAGTGTATTGTCATGACCCCAGCTTTTAGCACAGTGACCAGTGCACAGCTGATCCTCAGATATGCAGAAATTTGGACAAATGAACTAAAACTCATCTACACATATAACGACAGACAGAATAATGCCCATCCCCCCACCCCAAGATGTCTAAATCCCTGGGACCTGTGAACTCTCTTACATGACAAAGGAACATTGCTAATGTGAGTAAGTTAGAAATCTTGAGATAGGGAGATTACTCTAGATCAGTTGTTTATGCACAAGGCAAAGAGGAGGGTCATAGCATCAGAGTCACTTGGAAGACCTGTGAACAGAAGCAGAGGTTGCAGTGATGTGAAGAAGGGGCCATAGGCCTAAGAATGCAGACAGTGTCTGGAAGTCAGAAGAAGCAAGAAAACTGATTCTCTCTTGAAGCCTTCAGAAGGAATTAAGTTCTGCTGACACCTTGATGGTAAACTCCTGTTCTCCTGAACCATAAAAGAAAACATTTGTCTTGTTTGAAACTACCAGGTTTGTGGGGTTTGGGGCAGCAGCTACAGGTAATGAATACATACATACCATGTCATTCTAGTGTCCCAGCCTTTACAATGTCTAGCCCCTCACCCTCATGTCACTGTCAAACTGCAACCACTGCTCAGAGCTCTGGCACCCGAGTCCAAGGGCCTTGAGTTCGAGGCCTGCCTTAACTTCTATCCCATTCCCATCATTCATTTAATCAAATGCCAGATCCTGAATATCACTCTACCAGCAGCCTCTGCTTCCGTACCACCATCTTAGGTTGTGTCACTGTTATCTCTCACTTAGGTTTCTGAAAGCATGCTAACAGATCTCCCCCTCCTTTGTGTTCCTGGGATCTGTTCTCTACTTGCGTTCCCCTCAGCCACTGCCCTTGTCTTAGTTTCTCACACACCTTCAGCTTACTCTTTCTTGCCTTGGACCTTTCTTCCCACGTGATGCCATTCCAGACATTAATGCCCTGATGTGTTCCTCCTCCATTTCCAAAGATTCTGACCCTTTCTCATACTTAAGGTTTCAGCTCAAGGGAAGCATTCCAGAAAGTCTCCCACATTCCAATGAGGATCTTCTGCCATGTGGTCCCAAAGCACCCCACATTTCTTTCTCAAACCCATCATGTTTTCTTATAATTCACTATTTCTTGCCTACTTTTTCTTGTTTGACCGAAAGCTCTATTTCGCTTGCCACTGTAATCCAGGGACAAAAACATTGCCTCATGAGTCGCTGTGAAAAGAAAGAATGAATAAATGAATAAGCGAGTGCATGTGGACTGACTTGAAGACAGTGATGACAAAATGCTTTGGTCGGATGCATTTGAATAGTTTACATGTTGGAGTTTTGCTTTATGAATAATAGAGAACGTTTTCAGGTGTTAATGTGGAGGACGTAATGAGTTGATGACTAAGGAAAATGAACTGGCAGCTTGTGTGCAGGATGGACTGGAGTTGGAGTGCCTCTTAGATGGCGATCTATATTTCCAACATACAAAGATAGCACTCGGTACCATGATGTTGAAAGCATTAATGGGACCAGGGGATAGCTATGAGCTCCGGGGAAGAAAGAATTAATAGAACACAAAGACACGCTGAATGTGAAAATGTTGATGAAGATGTGGCCCAGATCAACTGCCAGCCATCACCCAACCCTGCTGAAGATTTATTTGAATGTTTAGAGTGCTCTTGAATCTTTTCATGTAATTTATATAATTTTTATAGTCATCACTGTATCTGATTATTTAGTTTTTTAACTTTTCTTGGAGAACCAAGATTTATATTACTTCTTGGCCCAATTAGTCCTTAGGCTAAATTTGAAGTACTCAGTTGGGCACATTCCAGGTGTCGGTATAGCTGAACTGAATGAACATGTTTATTGAGAGCTAGATTATGGCATAGACACTTGTCTTCCACTCCAGAGATAGCATCTAGAAGGCTTTAGTTTAAAATTAAGTTAATTAAAAGGTATTTTAATTATAATAATATTTAGGGTTGTGAGGTGGACTTCTTACACTGTTGATAGGAGTATAAATAGGAAACCCTTTCAGGAGGGCAGTGTGTATCAAAAGCCTTTAAAATAATGCTGTTATTGTCTTTAATCGCGGTAAAATATAAATAACAAAATATACCATTTTAACCATTTTTAAGTGTCCACTTATTTCAGTGGCATCAAGTACAAACTGTGGTGCAATCATCACAATCATCCATTGCCAAAACTTTTATTATCTTACCAAACTGAAATTCTGTACCCATTAAACAATAATTTCCCTATTCCTTCTCTGACCATTCCCTGGCAACTATCATTCTACTTTTTAACCCTCTGTAAATACGGTTCATTTATTTTCTTTTTGATTTCCTTTTGTTTTTGTTTTTGTTTTTGTTTTTTTTTTAGCTGCATATTCCAAACCTAGGGATTTTTATTTTTTTGGAGCCTGATGTCATGAAATCATACAGTGTTTGTCCTTTTGTGGCTTATTTCACTTAGATACTGCCTTCACATTTTCTCCAGGCAGTAGCATGTGCCCATGTGCCATCATTTTCTTCCTTTTTAATGATGGATAATATTCCACTGTGTGTACATGTCACATTTTGTTTATTCATTTATTCAATGGACACTTGGGTTACCTTCACCTTTTGGCTATTGTAACTAATGCTATCATAAATATGGCTACATAAATATCTGTTTATTTCCTTACTCTTAGTTCTTCCAGGTATATATACAGAAGTGAAATTTCTGGACCATATATCAATTTTATGTTTAACTTTTTGAAGAATAACTGTAGTGTTTTCCACAGTGCATGCACCATTTCACATTTTTACCAGCAATGCTACAAAGATTTCAATTTTTCCACATTCTCTTCACCACTTGTTGTTCTCTGATATTTTGATAATATCCATATTAAGGGGCATGAAGAGATGTCTCATTGTGGTTTTAATTCGCATTTCTCCAATAATTAGCATGTTGAGCATCTTTTCATGTGCTTATTGCCATTTGTACATCTTTGGAAAAATGTCTATTAAAGTCCTTTGTCCAGGTTTAAATTGGGTTTTTGTTTTTTATTGTAGAAATGCAGTTCTTTATATATTCTGAATATCATCCATTATTAGATACATAATATACAAACTTTTTTTTACTCCATAGGTTGTCTTTTCACTCTGATGATAATTGTCTTTGATGCACAAATGTTTTTAATTTTGATGAAGTCCAATTTATCTATTGTTTTTGTTGTCTGTGTTTTGGGTTTCATATCCAAAAAATCATTGCCAAATCTAATGTCATGAAAATTTTTCTTCATGTTTTCTTCTAAGATTTTTATAGTTTTAGTATTTACATTTAGGTATTTGGTCCACACTGAGTTGATTGTTATCTTTTAATTTTTTTATTTTAATTATTTTTGCAGCCATTACTCAATCTGGGAGAGTTCATTTTTGTATATGGTATAAAGCAAGGGTTGAATTTCATATTTTGCATATGAGTATCTAGTTTTCTCAAATTTTTTATTGAAAATATGATTTTTTTCTTCATTGAAAGGTCTTAGCACCTTTGTTTAAAATTATTTGACATATATTTTATGGTTTATTTCCGGCCTCTTCATTCTATTCCATTGTGTTATACGTCTGTCATTATGCCTGTTCCACAGTTTGGATTACCAAAGCTTTATAGTAAGTTTTGATATCAGGAAGTGTGAGACATACACCTTTGTTTTTCTTTATCATAATTGTATTGACTATTCGTGTTCTTGAGTTTTCATATGATTTTTAGACTTAATTTTTCTATTCTTACAAAAATATCACTGGGTATGGTAGAGATTGTATTAAATCTTTAGATTGCTCTGGGTAGTGTTGACATCTTAACAATTTTAAATTTTTCAATCCATGAACATGGGATGTCTTTCTATTTATGTCTATTTCCTTAAAATTTTGTGAGGAACAGTTTGTAGTTTTCACTGTATAAGACTTTTGCTTTCTTGGTTTTCTAATTTTACTCTTGATTTTACTGATTCTCTCTATTGTCTTTAATACTTACGTTTATTCTTGTTTTATGTTTTTTAATTTTTTTTGAATTTTTTACTGTAAGTATATAGAAGAGCAACCATCAATTTTTATATGTGGATTTTGTATGCTGTGACTTTGCTGAATTCATTTATTAATTCTAACTGTGTTTTGTGTGTTTGTGTGTGAGTGCATATGTATTATATTTAGGATTTTTTGCATATAAGATGGTGTCATCTACAGCCAGAGATAATTTTACTTCTTCCATTAGAATTTCAGTGACTTTTATTTCTTTTTCTTTTCTAATTGCCCTGGCTTGTACTTCTAGTACTATTTTGAATGCAAGTGGTGAAAGCAGGAATTCTTGTCTTGTTATTGATCCTAAGAAGTTCAGTTTTTCCACCATTAAGTATAATTTTAGCTGTGTGTTTCTCATAGATGGCTCTTACTGAGTTAGTTTTTTTTCTGGTTTGTTGAGTGCTTTTATCATGAAATAGTGCTAAATTTTGTCAAGTTCTTTTTCTGACTCAACTGAATAATCATGTGTTTTTTTCCCTCCTTCATTCCATTAATTGTGATTTATTAGATTGACTGAGTTTCTTATCAATGTATAAAACCATCTTTGCATTTGAGGAATAAATCTCATTTGGCATAGTGTGTAATCTTTTTAATATGTGGTTGAATCCTATTTGCTAGTATTTTCTGGAATAATGTTAGCTTCATAGGCTGAGTTAGGAAGCATTCCTTCCTCTTCAATTTTTTGGAAGAGTTTAAGGATGGTTGGTGTTAACTCTTCTTTAAATGTTTGATATAATTTACCAGTGAAAGCATCTGTTGCTAGTTTTTAACTTTTGTGAATTTTTAAAATTACCAGTTCAATCTCCTTATTAGTTATAGGTCTATTCAAATTTTTTATTTCTTCATGATTCAGTCCTGATAATGTGTATATTCCTAGGAATTTGTTCATTTCATTTGGTAATACAATTTGGTAGTGTACAATTGTTTATAGTACTCCTTATAATCTTTTCTATTTCTGTCAAATTGACAATAATGTTCCTTCTTTTATGCTGAATTTTGTCTTCTTGCTCTTTTTTAGTCAACCTAGCTAAAAGTTTGTCAATGTTGTTAATCTTTTTAAAAATCAACCCTTTATTTTACTAACTTTCTTTATTGTCTTTAAAAAAATTTTTATTTGCCTTTAAACTTTATTAATTCCTTCCTTCTACTAGTTTCGGAGTTAGTTATTCTTTTTTCCCCAGTTTCCAAAGGTATAAAATTAGGTTATTGATTTGAGACCTTTCGTTTTAATAAATGTAAGCTTTATGGTCATAAATTTTCCTCTTAGCTCTGCTTTTGCTACATCGCATAAGTTTTGGTATGTCATGTGTTTATTTTTCTTTTACTCAAGATATTTTATAATTTTCTTTGTGATTTCTTTTTTGGTTGTTTAAAGGTATATTGCTGCACTTTAATATATCCAATTTTCCTTTTGCTGTTAATTTCTCATACTTCCATTGTGATCAGAACAGATAATTTGTATTATGCCAATTCTTTTTCAATTTATTAAGACTTTTTCTGTTGCCTAATACATGAGTTACATGAAGAATGCTCCAAGTGCACTGGAGAAAACGTATATTCTGTTATTGCTGGGTGAAGTGTTCTGTGTGTGTGTGTGTGTGTGTGTGTGTGTGTGTGTGTGTGTGTGTTAGGTCCAGTTGGTTATAATGTTGCTCAATTTCTCTGTATTCATATTTGATCTTCTGTCTGGTTGTTCTATTTGTAACTGAAAGTCGAGTACTATAGTGTCCTACTATTTTAGAATTATCCAGTTCTCCCTCCAATTCTTTCATGTTTACTTCTTTTTTTTTTTTTTTTAGATGGAGTTTTGCTCTTGTTGCCCAGGCTGGAGTGCAATGGTGTGATCTCCACTCACCACAACCTCCACCTCCCAGGTTCAAGCGATTCTCCTGCCTCAGCCTTCCGAGTAGCTGGGATTACAGGCATGTGCCACTATGCCCAGCTAATTTTGTATTTTTAGTAGAAACAGGGTTTCTCCATGTTGGTCAGGTTGGTCTCGAACTCCTGACCTCAGGTGATCCACCCACCTCGGCCTCCCAAAGTGCTGGGATTACATGCATGAGCCACTATGCTCAGCTTCATGTTTACTTCTTATAATTTGGAGCTCTGATGCCTGCTGCATATATGCCTATAGTTGTTGGCAAATTAACTCCTTTATCATTATATAATAATCATTCTTTGTCTCTTGTAACTGTTTTTAACTTAAAGGCTATCTTGTTTGATATTAGTTTAGTCGCTTTTGCTCTTGTCACTTATGTTTTGGTTACTATTTCATAGAATATCTTTTCCCATTTTTTCACTTTCAACTTATGGATGACATTAAATGTAATGTGAGTCTCTTATAGATACCATACATTTGGATTCTGTCTTTCAATCCATTCTGTCATTCCATGTCTTTTGACTGGGGAGTTGAAGCCACTTACATGAAGTAACTACTGATAAGGACACTTTTTGACATTTTGTTTTTTGCCGTATGTCTTAGAGCTTTTTGTTTCCCTCATTTTATGCATTACTGTTCTCCAGTTTGTTTATTTGATTTTTTTATAGTAACACATTTTGAATTTCTTCTCATTTCCTTTTGTGTATATTCTATAAATATTTTCTTTGTGGTTACTATGGGGATTATATATAACATTCTAAAGTTATGACAATCTTTGTTAAATTGATTCCAGTGTAACTTCAATCACATACAAAAACTCTGCTTCTTTACAGCTCCTCCTCCCCAAATACTTTATGATGTCAAGGTCACAAACTATACCTTTATACATTATGTTCCCATTAACATAGACTTTTAATTCTTTTTGCTTTTGGCTTTTAACTATAACAATTAAAATCAGAGTTATAGGCCAAAATTTCTGTTCATGTATTTACATTTACTGGAGAAGTTTATATATATATATATATATATATATATATATATATATATATATATAATTTTATTTTCTTGAGATGGAGTCTTGCTCTGTCACCCAGGCTGGAGTGCAATGGTGTGATCTCGGCTTACTGCAACCTCCACCTCCTGGGTTCAAGTGATTCTCCTGCCTCAGCCTCCCAGGTAGCTGGGATTACAGGTGTGCACCACCATGCCTGTCTAATTTTTTGTATTTTTAATAAAGACAGGGTTTCACCATGTTTGCCAGACAGCTTTCAAACTCCTGACCTCATGATACATCTGCCTTGGCTTCCCAAAGTGCTGGGATTACAGGCGTGAGCCACTACACCCAGCCTAGAGCTTTATATTTTGAAAGAGTCTTGAGTGTTCTTTCTTTCAACTTGAAGGACATTTGTTACCATTTCTTCTGAAACAAGTCTATTGGTAATGAACGATATCTGCTTTTAGTTATCCTTGAATGTCATAATTTATTTCCCAG
>CAUYLG010063708.1:0-23712 GCA_963573385.1 Cacajao melanocephalus
ATCTTTTTCACAGTTAAGTGGGCACCTGGTCTTTGAGAATCTCCTCTTAAGACAGCTCTGTTTCCACAGCTCTTCCATCTGCCTTGTGTGGCCTTGCATTCATGGCTGTCTCCACCTCCTTCACAGCGGCATAGGTGACGAACCCGAGGCCTCTGGAACACTTGGTGTTTGGATTTCTCATGACCACACCGTCTGTGAGCGTTCCCCATTGCTCAAAATGGCTCCTCAGGCTCTCATCAGTTGTTTCAAAGCTCAACCATCCAGTGAAGAGTTTCTGCAGCTGTTTGGGCTCCTTCGGAGATTCTGATTTTGACATGATGGCAGGAGGAAGAGAGACTTTAATGATCCAGGTCTTGCAGATCTTCTGGCAAATTTATCACTAAGTATGTCCCATATTAATGCTATCATAAATGCACTTTTAGCATTTCAGTTTCAAGCAGAAGATTGTAAGCATGTAGAAATGCAATTGACTTTTGTATGTTGAGTATATGTTTTGAAATTTACAAACTCACATACTTTTAGCAGTATTTTGTAGATTCCTTAGGATTTTCTTTATAGATGATCATGTTGTCTACAAATACAGTTTACCTCTTCATTTCCAATCTATGTGCCTTTATTTTTATTCATTTGTTTATTTTTAGATTTCTCCCAATTTAGGAATATTTGATTTATCCTGTACAGATTAACTCCCTTATTCTTCTATTCTGGATTTCATTATCACCGTTCCATAGCATGACGACACACTCCAGCATGACGCTGAACAGAGGTGGGAAAAGCAAGATGTCCTTCCATTGTTCCTGATCTAAGAGAGAAGGGCATTCAGCCTTTCATCAGTAAGCATAACATTAGAGATAGGTTTTTTTGTAGATGCACTTTATCAGGTTGCAGAAGTTCCCTTCCTTCTATTCCTAGTTTGCTGCAAGTTTTTGTCATGAATAGATTATTGGATTTCACCAAATGCTTTCCTGTACCTATTGAGATGACAACATAGCTTATCCTTTTTAGTCAATTAACATGGTAAATTACATTGAATAATTTTCCAATGTTAAACTAACCTTGGCTGGGCGCCGTAGCTCGTGTCTGCAATCCTAGCACTTTGGGAGGCTCAGGTGGGTGAATCACGAGGTCAGGAGTTTGAGACCAGCCTGGCCAACATGGCAAAACCCTGCCTCTACTAAAAATACGAAAATTAGCCGGGTGTGGTGGTGGACACCTGTAATCTCAGCTACTAGCTACTCAGGAGGCTGAGGCAGAAGAATCGCTTGAATCTGGGAGTCAGAGGTTGCAGTGAGCTGAGATTGTACCAGTGCACTCCAGCCTGGGTGACAAGAGCAAGACTCCACCTCAAAAAAAAATAAAAATAAAAATAACCTTTCGCTCTTGAGATTATGCATTGTATAATGATATATCTTACTTTTTACATATTAGTGGTGTTGATTTGTTAAATTTTTTGCATCTGTTTAATGATGGATATTGTTCTACAGATTTATTTATTTGTAATATTTTTATCTGGTTGTGATAGGGTAGTCTGAGCTCATAGAATGAGTTGGGAAGTGTTCCCTTCTTTTCAGTTTCCCAAAAGAGTTTGTGAATTGCTATTATTTATTCCTTAAATGTTTGATCAAATTCACCAGCTAAGTCATCATTATATGAAGTAACCTTCGTGGGAAACTTTTATGCTACACGTTCAATTTCTTTAATAAATGTAGAGCTATTTAAGTTATCTATTTTGTCTTGAATGAGCCTTAGTGCTTTGTATCTTTCTCCACTTCATCAAAAATTCAAATTTATTGGCATAAAGTTATTCACAAAATTTCCTTATTATCTAGTTAATGTCCATCAAATCTGTAGAAATCTATCATTTCTGAGATTGATAACTTATGTCTTCTTTTTTTTTCCTAATCAGCCAGTTGCTCAATTTTATTAATCTTCTCAAAGTACCAAATTTTTGTTTCATTAATTTTTCCTATTGCCTTTCTGTCTTATGTTTATTAATTTCCACATTTTTCTTTATTATATCCTCTCTTCTGTCACTTCCTGGTTTTGTAAAGATGGACGCTTAGGTAATTTATAAGAGACTTTTCCTTTTGTCTAATGTGTTTAATGCTATGTAATTTCCTGAAACACTGCTTTAGCTGAATTCCAAAGGAGTTAACTTTTTTCTTCTTCTTCTACTTTTTATTTTTTATTTTATTTATTTATTTATTTTGAGAGAGAGAGAGGGTTGGCTCTGTTGCCCAGGCTGGAGTGCAGTGATACAATCTTGGCTCACTACAGCCTCTACCTCCCAGACTCAAGTCAGCCTCCTGCGTAGTTGGGTCTTCAGATGCATTTCATCAGGCCCAGGTCATTTTTGTATTTCTTGTACATACAGGGTTTTGCTATGTTGCCCAGGCTGGTCTCAAAGTCCTGAGCTCAAGTGGTCCACCCACCTCGGCCTCCCAAAGTGCTGGTATTACCAGTGTGAGCCACTGCACCTGGCCAACTTTGTATTTTCACTCAGGTTGAAACAATTTCTTATCTCTTTTGTGACTTCTTGATCCATATGTTACTTAGAACTGTATTATGTTATTTTAGGACTAAATTTAATCAATGAGGTGAAAGATCTACACACTGAAAACTCTAAAATATTGATGAAAGAAATTGAAGAAGACACAAATAAATTGAAAGATATCCCATGTTCATGAACTGGAAGAATTAATATGATTAAAGTGTCTGTACTACTCAAAGCGATCTGCAGATTCAATGCAAACCCTATCAAAATACCGATGACACATGTTCTCACTACAAATACATGAATATGTGAGATAACATATATGTTCATTAGCTTGATTTTGTCATTCAACATTGTATATGTATTTTAAAATATCACTTAGTATACCATAAATACATATGATTTTTATGTGTCAATTTTTTAAAATATATAGAAGTGCATCATTTTGTCTTCAAAGATATAGGAATTTTCCAGATACCTCTCTGTTATTGATTTCTAATTTAATTCCAAATGGCTAGAATCCTTTTCAATTTATTGATACTTGTTTTATTGCACAAAATATGATCTGTTTGGGTAATATTTCATGTATACTTGGAAAGAATGTATACTTTTAAGAATGCTGTTTTTGGCCAGGCACGGTGTCTCATGCCTGTAATCCCAGCACTTTGGGAGGCCAAGGCAGGCAGATCATGAGGTCAGAGATCGAGACCATCCTGGCTAACATGGTGAAACCCCGTTTCTACTAAAAATACAAAAAATTAGCCGTGTGGTGGCACATGCCTGTAGTCCCAGCTACTGAGGAGGCTGAGGCAGGAGAATTGCTTAAACCCGGGAGGCAGAGGTTGCAGTGAGCCAAGATTTCCCCAGTACACTACAGCCTGGGCAATAGAGCAAGACTCAGTCTCAACAACAACAACAAAAAAGAATGCTGTTGTTAGGTAGAGTGTTGTGTAAATATCAGGTTAACTTGGTTGAGAGTGTTGTTCAAATCTACATTCTTACTGAGTTTTTGGTCTAGGTGTTCTACCAACTATCAAGAGAGAGTGTTGAAATCTCACTATAATTGTCCATTTGTCTTTGCATTTCTATTTTACTTCATGTATTTTGATACTTTGTTATTAAGTTAATAACTATTTAAATTGTTATGGCTGATTGGCCCCTTTCTCATTATGTAATGACAATCTTTATCCATGATAGTATCCTTTTTTTTGAGACAGGGTCTCACTCTGAGGCCCAGGCTGGAGTACAGTGGCTCAGTCATGGCTCACGGCAGCCTCAACCTCCTGGACTCAAGTGATCCTCCCACCTCAGCCTCCTGAGTAACTGGGACCACAGGTACACACCACCATGCCTGGATAAGTTTTTAAGTTATTTTTTGTAAAGACAAGATCTCACTATGTTGCCCAGGGTGGTCTTAAACTCCTGAGCTCAAGAGATGCTCCTGCCTCAACCTCCCAAAGTGCTGGAATTATAGGCATGTGCCACTGTGCCCAGCTCCATGATGGTATCTTTGATCCTAAATCTTTCTTTTTGTTATTGTTAGCATAGTATATCTTTTTCTATCCTTTTACCTTTAACATATTTGTGTTTTTATATTTAGAGTATGTATCTTATAAATAGGATATATTTGGATCTCGCGTTTTTATCCTATCTGACAATCTCTGCCTCTTAACTGAAGTGTTTACGCTATTTATATGTAATGTGATTATTGATATGGTTACGTTGTATCTACCATCTTGCTGCGTTATTTAATTTGTCTCATTTGCTCTTTGTTCTCTTTTTCCTTTCCCTGCCTTCTTTTGAATTAATTGAGCATTTATTACTATTCCACTCCTATACTAAACAGCTTGCATTAACCTAACTATAGACAGAACTGACTATAGACAGAAAACATAAATCTACTCCACTAAATCCACACTAAATGTATTCTTGCACAACTTTCCTTTACCCACATCGCAAAAGCCCATAGTCACTTCAACACCATCCAATGTAAGTAAATGTATTATAAAGGAGAAGTCAACAGTGAAAAGAGACAGTAGTCCCAATTGGTTGCAGTTAAAATAGCTCACTTTTTCAAATTTTACATAATCACTTGATTATGTAACTGCCCTGCATTATAAGGATTTGTTGAAGCGTCTGCCTTCCTGCTCTAGACTGCGTGCAATCTATGAACAGTACAAAAGGACTTATTCACCTTGGCCCCAGCACCTGGCACTATATCCAACCAAAGTATGTGCTCAATAAATGTTTATTAAGTAGCTTGTGGAGCAAGCGAGGTGAACCCTAGACTGAAAGTCAAAAGACTTGTCTTTGAATCCAGCTCTGCCGCTAACCAGCTCACTACCCCTAAGCCCACAAATTTGAAACCAGCCTAAGCAACATGGCAAAACCCCATCTCTACAAAAAACAAACAAAAAAAAAATCAAAAAATTAGCCAGGCTTGGCACACACCTGTAGTCCCAGCTACTTGAGAAGCTGAGGTAGGAGGATCAACCTCCCTGAGCCCAGGGAGGTTGAGGCTGCAGTGAGCCATGATTACGCC
Source organism: Cacajao melanocephalus (assembly GCA_963573385.1). Classification (NCBI taxonomy): domain Eukaryota; kingdom Metazoa; phylum Chordata; class Mammalia; order Primates; family Pitheciidae; genus Cacajao; species Cacajao melanocephalus. Next base: position 5,037 of record CAUYLG010063708.1, read on the forward strand.
ACTGCACTCCAGCCTGGGCGACAGAGCAAGACCCTGTCTTAAAAAAAAAAAGTTTGTTTGGTTTTTGTTTTTTGTTTTTTGAGATGAAATCTCACTCTGTCACCCAGGCTGGAGTGCAATGGCACGATCTTGGCTCACTACAATCTCCGCCTCCTGGGTTCAAGCAATTCTCCTGCCTCAGCCTCCCGAGTAGCTGGGACTACAGGTGTGTGCCACCACTCCTGGCTAATTTTTATATTCTGTTTTGAAAGGCTTTTTAACCTAAGAAATATAAGCACATGATTTTCGAGTTAAATATTATTGTCAGGAGAATCACTTGAACCCGGGAAGCAGAGGTTGCAGTGAGCTAAGATTCATAATGAAAAGCAGTTCATCTGTACCTCTCTCCCCTGAATGCTAGTCCTGCTTGTAAGAGGCAACCACTTTTTAGCTCTTTAGCTATTTCTTCTAGTTGCCATTTCCATTTTTCAAAATAATGTGCTTATGCAGCAATTCCTTGCTTTATCGATTTTAAACATTATCTATAGATGATCATCCATAATAGATAATAAGTTAACACACACCAGCACCATAACTCTTCTCTCCCTTCACTCCTCTACCTTTGCAAATCAACTTTTTTCCATTGTTCCATAATCTTACATAGTAGTGCGTGACTCCCCACTTTTTAAAATGAGGACATTAGGCCCCTTTCTTTCCCCTTTAACTTTCCTCTCCCCTTTCTACCTCTCTTACTTTGTTTGAACTTTCAAAGTTGTTAATATTAAATGCTGTTCTATAACCATAATTACATCTTCAAACATTTGACTATAATTTGATCCTAATATACAGCATTTACATTTATTTATATATTTTTTTTTGAGATGGAGTCTCACTCTGTCGCCCAGAGCTTGAGTGCAATGGCACGATCTCGGCACACTGCAACCTTCACCTCCCAGGTTCAAGTGATTCTCCTACCTCAGCCTCCTAAGTAGCCGGGATTACAAGCCTGAGCCATGCTGTCTGGCTAATTTTTGTATTTTTAGTAGAGATGGGGTTTCACCATGTTGGCCAGGCTGGTCTCGAACTCCTGGCCTCAAGTGATCTGCCCGCCTTGGTTTCCCAAAGTGCTAGGATTACAAGCGTAAACCACCACACCCAGCAGCATTTACATTATTATCAGCTATGAGAATATTAGTTATTTCAGAGACAAATTAGGTACCTTCATTTCCTTTCCTTTCTTACAGAGCTGTTTGTTTTTCCCAGAGTTTCTACTTTCTTTTCTCTTTTACTGTTTTCCTTAAGTTATCCTCGTTCATTAGGTCTGGACAGTTGCACCTCTCTGCGCTCTATCATGTCAGATGGTCTAACAGATCCCCTTTTCATCTTCTCAGAGCCCTCCATCCTCCCAGTCAATCTGGTCTGGTTGCTCTCTAAGCTTACTGGTATGGTGGTCATTGGTGCTGTTCACAAATATTCTCATTCTCCACCTAAACGTATGAGAGAATTGCACGTTTCTGCTGCCTTTGAAGTTAGTCTGAGCCATGTGACTTGCTTTGATCAAGTTACATGTTTCATTTCTAATTTGAAGCTCTAAGGGTCAGTGCACAATTCACCTCTTCTCTTCATCTCCACCATGGGAATGGGTGGCATTCATTTAGGTGGTGGTGCTGACAGTCTTGAACCTAGAATGATAACATGGAGCAGAGGCCCTAGCTGGCCCATGACAGAGAGAGAAATGATTTTACCACCTTCGTTGGTGGTAAACCATTGAGATTGTGGGGGTATTTGTTAACTCTTCATAACCTAGCTTCTCCCAACTGACATGGAAATTGGTACCAGAAGTGGAGTGGCACTGTAACAAAACCTGAAATATGGCCGGGCTCAGTGTCTCATGCCTGTAATCCCAGCAGTTTGGGAGGCTGAGGCGGGCGGATCACAAGGTCAAGAGATCGAGACCATCCTGGCCAACATGGTGAAACCCTGTCTCTACTAAAAAAAAAAAAATACTAAAATTAGCTGGGTGTGGTGGCACCCACCTATAGTCCCAGCTACTCAGGAGGCTGAGGCAGGAGAATCACTTGAACCCAGGAGGTGGAGGTTGCAGTGAGCCGAGATCAGGCCACTGCACTCCAGCCTGGCAAAAGAGTGAGACTCCATCACAAAAAAGAAAAAAAAAAAAAAAACTAAAGTGTCCTTCCCAGGATGTGAGGGCAAAAAAGTAAAAAATAAAATAAAATAATAAAAATAAAAATTAGCCAAGCATAGTGGTACATGCCTGTAGTCCCAGCTACTCAGGAGGATGAAGCAGGAGAATCGCTTGAGCCCAGGAGGTGGAGGTTGCAGTGAGCCAAGACCACGCCACTGCACTCCAGCCTGGACAATAGAAGGAGACTGTGCTATTGGCTTAGTGGTCAGGCAGCAGGAACAAAGAAATTGTTATTGGAAGCAGTGGTAGAACATTTGGTTAAACTGTGTTCTGGGCCAGGCACAGTGGCTCACGCCTGTTATCCCAGCACTTTGGGAGGCCGAGGCTGAGGCCGGCGGATCACTGGAGGTCAGGAGTTCAAGACCAGCCTGACCAACATGGTGAAACCCTGTCTATTTAAAAAAGAAAAACTGTTGCCTGGAGCAAATGGGAAGGAAGATTATGAACTTAATACACTTGTAACTCAATAAAAGAGTCTAGGCCAGGCACAGTAGCCTCACGCCTATAATCCCAGCACTTTGAAGCCAAGGTGGGAGGACTGCTTAAGCCCAGGGGTTTGAGACCAGCCTGGCCAACACAGTGAGACCCCATCTCTACCCCCCCCCCCAGAAAAAGATAGCTGGGCATAGTGGTGCATGCCTGTAGTCCCAGCTACTCAGGAGGCTGAGACCAGAGGACTGCTTGAGCCCAGGAAGTTGAGGCCCATGTTCACACCACTGAACTCTACCCTGAGCAACAGAGCAAGACACTGTCCCCAAAAAAAAAAAAAAGGGTTAGCAACAGAACATTAGTAGTGTGTATTGGTTGCTGTTGGCTGCATTTGGCACGGTACTCCAAAAAGTATTAACCTCAGAAAAGAATTGGGCAGTTTACCTGCAAGAATAAAATGAAACAGAGAGAATCCAGACATTGAGACCGACAGGATTACTTCTCAATCCCAATCTATCGCAGACGAAAGTGAGGGGATTTTTGAGTGAAAAAGCCTCAGTGGAAGCAGTATTGCCATCACCCTCTCAATAAAAACCTCAAAGTGCAGCCGGGCACTGGCTCAAGCCTGTAATCTCAGCACTTTGGGAGACCAAGGAGGGAGAGTCACTTGAGCCCAGGAGTTCTAGACTAGTCTGGACAACATGGTGAGACCCTCATCTCTACTAAAAAAGAAAATATTAAAAATTAGCTAGGCATGCTGGCATGCCTGTTGTCCCAGCTACTCAGAAGGCTGAGGCTGGAGGACCCCTTGAGCCTAGGAGTTTGAGCTTCAGTGAACTATGATCTGGGCAATAGAACCTGTCTCAAAACCTGTGGTCCCAGCTACTCGGGAGGCTGAGGTGAGAGAATCACCTGAGCCTAGGAAGCAGAGTTTGCAGTGAACTGAGATTGCGCCACTGCACTCCAGCCCGGGAGACGGAGCGAGACCTTGTCTCAAATAAAAATAAAAATAAAGAAATAAAAACAACAACAAAAGATAATTGCATTATCAGTGAAAACTTCTAGAACTCTTCCTGTATGAATTCCTGTTAATCTCCACATTCTGTTTACATAATTGATATCTGAGTGCAAAGCATAGGCTCTTACCCTATTTAATAATGTTAGATTTTTCTGGGTTCCAGTCTGAGAATCTGTTTGTCTTTGATTTACTCGTTTGTTTTTCATCGTAATCTTTGGTTCAACACACTTATAGCTGTCTTTTATATTTATTTATTCTTCATTTGTTTGTCTACTTTTTAATTTATTTAATAGACTTTTTTAGCAGTTTTAGGTTTACAGAAAAATTGAGTGAAAAAGCACAGAGAGTTCCCATATATCCTTATTCCCCACTCCAACTTCCCTTATTATTAAAATCTTGAATTATTAGGGTACATTTGTTTCAACTGATGAGCTAATACTGATATTACTTTAAGTCCATAGCTTACATTAGGGTTCACTCTTATACATTCTATGGGTTTTGACAAGCATCCATTTATTTATTTTTATTTTATTTATTTATTTTTTGAGACAAGGTCTCATTCTGTTATTCCGGCTGGAAGGCAGCTCCCTGTAGTCTCAACCTCCCAGGCTCAAGTGATCCTCCCACCTCTACCTCTCCAGCAGCCGAGACTACAGGTACACACCGCCACATCAGCTAATTTTTGATTTTTTGTAAAGACAGGGTCTTGCTATGTTGTCCGGGCTGGTCTCAAACTCCTGGCTTCAAATGATCCTCCCACCTTGGTCTCCCCAAATGCTGGGATGACAGGCATGAGCCACCGCACCTGGCCAATAGTCTTTTTTTTTTTTTTAAGGCTAGACATAATTTTACAAATTCCTGATATGTATCTGTTATCGATTGCATGCATTACAAATATCTTCTTTGTAGTATTTGTTTGTTTATTTATTTGTTTGTTTGAAGACAGGATCTCTCCCAGGCTGGAGTGCAGTAGCAATAACACAGCGCATTGCAGCCTGGAACTCCCAAGCTCGAGAGATCTTCCGACCTCAGTCTCCTGAATAGTTGGGACTACAGGCACACACCACTATGTCCAGCTAGGGGTTTTTTTTGTTTGTTTGTTTTTTGTTTTTGTAGAGACAGAGTCTCACCATGTTATCCAGGCTGGTCTCAAACTCTTGGGCTCAAGCAATCCTCCCGCCCCAGCCTCCCAAAGTACTAGGATTACAGACATGAGCTACCTCACCCAGCCCTTTGGAATGTCTTTACTTTAAGATTCCTTTTCAGAAAAAGAAGTTCTGGGTTTGAATGTAGTCAAATCTATCAATCTTCTATGTATATATGTATGTATGTACATATGTACGTATGTATGTATTTTTAGAGACAAGGTCTTGCTCGGTCACCCAGGCTGGAGTGCAGTGGTACTATCATAGTTCACTGTTCACTGTAACCTTTAACTCCCAGCTTCAGCCTCCCAAAGGGCTGAGAGTACAGGCATGAGCCACCATGCCTGGCCAATATCAACCATTAATGGTTAGCACTTTTTTTTTTTTTTTTTGAGGCAGTCTTACTCTGTCACCCAGGCTGGAGTGCAGTGGCACAATCTCGGCTCACTGCAACCTCCACCTCCTGGGTTCAAACAATTCTCATGCCTCAGCCTACTGAGTAGCTAGGATTACTGGCATGCACCACCACCCCCAGCTAATTTTTGTGTTTTCAATAGAGACAGCGTTTCACCATGTTGCCCAGGCTAGTCTTGAACACCTGGCCTCAGATGATCCACCTGCCTCAGCCTCCCAAAGTGCTGAGATTACAGGTGGGAGCCACCATGGCAATCCTATGGATAGCACTTTTAAGGCCTTTTTTAAAAAGGGCGTGGTGGCTCAAGCCTGTAATCTCAGCACTTTGGGAGGCCAAGGCAGGCAAATCATAAAGCTAGGAGTTTGGGACCAGCCTGGCCAACATGGTGAAACCTCGTCTCTACTAAAAATACAAAAATTAGCTGGGCATCGTGGCGGTCACCTGTAATCCCAGCTACTGGGGAGGCTGAAGCAGGAGAATCACTTGAAACCGGAGGACGGAGGTTGTGGTGAGCTCAGATGGCGCCACTGCCCTCCAGCCTGGGCAACAAGAGGGAAACTCTGTTTCAAAAAAAAAAATTACCCCCAAGTCAAAAACGTCTTCACTTATGCTTTCTCCTCAAAGTCCCCAAGTGCAATTGTTGATATGGACTTTTGGCAAAATATTGGGTACAAATCCAATTTCGTTTTTCCCTGTCTGTAACTACGTTTTCCACTTCCATTTATTGAAGAATTGTAGGTTTCCCCACCAGGGAGACGGAGGCCAGAGACATTCAGCAATTTGTACAAGATCACACAGCTTATAATCATCAAACCTAGGCAGTCTGGCTCCAGAATCTGCCATAGTTTTAATCTCTTTTGCTTCTATCATGTAGATTAAGTGCAAAAGTCCCTGGCAGGCTTTCAATTCTATTCCACTCATCATTTTCTCCATTCCTGCATCAACTCCACACTGTTCTAATTTTTAGGGCCTTTTCATAAATCTTGATATCTGGTTGGGCAAGTAATATGGTTTGGATCTGTGTCCCTACCCAAATCTCACATTGAAATGCAATCCCCAATGCTGGAGGTGGGGCCTGGGGGGAGGTGATTAGATCACAGCATCAGTTTCTCACGGTTTAACACCATCCCCCCTTGATGGTGTGTTGGCAATAGTGAATTCTCATGAGAGCTGGTTGTTTAAAAGTGCGTGGTACCTCCCACACTCTCTCTTGCTCCTGCCCCTGCCATGTAAGGTATGCCTGCCTCCCCTTCACCTTCCACCATGATTGGAGGCTTCCAGAGGCCTCCCCAGAAGCAGACACTGCCATGCCTCCTGTACAGCCTGCAGAACTGTGAGCCCATTAAACCTCTTTTCTTTATAAATTACCCAGTCTCAGCTGGGCGAGGTAGCTTATACCTGTAATGCCAGCATTTTGGGAGGCTGAAGTGGGTGGATCACTTGAGCTCAGGAGTTCAAGACCAGCCTGGGTTTTGTAGAGACAGGAAAACCCCATCTCTACAAAAAAAAAAAAAATACATATATATATATGTATATATATGTGTGTGTATATATATGTGTATATATATGTGTGTGTGTATATATATGTGTATATATATGTGTTTATATATGTGTATATATATATGTGTGTATATATATATATGTGTGTGTGTGTATATATATATATACAAAAAAAATTAGCTGGGCATGGTGGTGTGTGCCTGTAGTCCCAGCTACTGGGGAGGCTGAGGTGGGAGGATCGCTTGAGCCTGAGAGGCAGAAGTTGCAGTGAGCTGAGATTATGCCACTGCACTCCAGCCTGGATGACACAGGAAGACTCCATCTCAAAAAATAAAGATAAAAAATAAATTACTCAGGTGTTTCTTTATAGCAATGCAAGAACAGAGTAATACAGCATGTCTGACCACCTTATTCTTTAGAAATGTCTTGGTTATTTTTTGGATCTTTATTCTTTTTTTTTTCTTTTTTTGAGATGGAGTATCACTCTGTCGCCAGGGCTGGAGTGCTGTGGTACAATCTCAGCTCACTGCAACCTCTGCCTCCCAGGTTGGAGAAATTCTTCCGCCTCAGCCTCCCGAGTAGCTGGAACTACAGTTGCACACCACCACACCCAGCTAATTTTTTTGTATTTTGTAGTAGAGACAGAGTTTCAGCATGTTGGCTAGGATGGTCTCGATCTCCTGATTTCGTGATCCGCCCGCCTCAGCCTCCCAAAGTGTTAGGATTACAGGCATGAGCCACCGCACCAAGCCTGGATCTTTATTCTTATACACATTTCAGAATCAGTATGTCAAATTCCTCAGAAATCCCTGTTGGAATATCAGATTGGAGTTGCATTAAATATATTTATCTATTAATTTAAGGAGAATTTATACCTTTATCATTGTTAAGTCTTCCTCTCCATTTATTTAAGTCTTTTTAATGCCCTTCAGTTAAGTGTTCACTTTTTTCCATGCTGGTTTTGCATGGCTTTTACTCCTTAGACATTTTATAATGTTCTTTAGACACTTCTTTAGCTGCATTATATATAGGTCTTTCTCATTACGTTCTCTTAACCCAGGGCCCATGTTTCCCAAGGCATCACAGCTGGACTGCAGGGGTTCCATGAACCCTATGTGCATTTTGTGGGGGAGTTCTGTACTCCTGCCAGATTCCCAGATAGCAACTGCCACCAGTACTAAATGTTTCTCATGTGACAGGTGTTTCCCTGAGCACTTCACAAGCCCTACAACCACCCCAAAACAAAGGCAGTTATTCTCCCCGTTTTATGGATGAGGACACTCATGCTCACACAGATTAAGTACTTTGCCTGAAGTCACACAGCTAAGAAATTAACAGCCAGCATTCAAACCAGGCTGTCTGACCCCAAAGCTGTACACATAACCTCCTTACTCTGCAGCCTCCAGAGAGATTGAGGGGCCCTGCTCGAGGCCTAGGCACTTGGCCTCTCTGGGCTCCTGTTTGCTCATCTGTAAAATGGGGGAGGGATGACTCCTCCACCTCCATCTCAGGGCTTTTGGAGAGTCGCTGAGGCCACAGATGGAAAAGAGGCTCCGTAAGCTCCAAAGTATTGCCACGAGGCAGGAGAGGTAGCAGAGAAGGCAGGGGCCTGGGGTTGCAGAGTGGGCAAAGGCCCTCTCTCCCACCATCACTGCTAGCTTCCCAGGCAGCCCCCTCGCAGGAGATGGAGGATCCCCCCAGGCCGAGCTGGGGAGAAGCTGTGTCCCCTGAGCACGGCTCTGCACCAGGGCCTGGGCTGAGAAAGGGGGAGACACAGAATCAGACATGGCCACATCAGGGAAGGCCCACATCTGGTGGTTCTGACCGTAATAGATGGTGACAGCAAGGGGTGAAAGTGCCATGACACAGTCAGGCCTGGGGGTGGCAGGAGCACAGAGAGGAGCCTGATCCAGCCTGGGGAATCCAGGGACAGCTTCCGGGTAGAGGTGTTGTGGTATCTTTTCTTTTTTTAAACAAATCCAACAAAGTTTTTTTGCTTTTTGTTTTTTGGCTTTTTTTTGAGACAGTCTTGCTCTGTCACCCAGGCTGGAGTGCAGTGGCATGATCGTGGCTCACTGCAACCTCGACCTCCCAAGTTTAAGTGATTCTCCCACCTCAGCCTCCCAAGTAATTGGGATTACAAGTATGTACCACCACGCCCAGCTAATTTTTGTATTTTTAGTAGAGACAGGATTTCACCACATTGGCCAGGCTGATCTCAAACTCCTGACCTCAAATAATCCCCCCACCTCCGCCTCCCAAATTGCTGGGTTTATAGGCATGAGCCACTGTGCCAGGCCATTTTTTTTTTTTTTTTTTTTTAGACAGAATCTTGCTCTCTGTCACCCAGACTGGAGAGCAGTGGCATGATCTCAGCTCACTGCAACCACCGCCTCCTGGGTTCAAGGGATTCTCCCACCTCAGCCTCTGGAGTAGCTGGGATTACAGGCGTGTGCCATGATGCCCAGCTAGTTTTTTTGTATTTTTAGTGGAGACAGGGTTTCATCATGTAAGCAAGATCAAACTCCTGACCTCAAGTGATCCATCTCGGCCTCCCAAAGTGCTGGGATTACAGGTGTGAGCCACCGTGCCTGGCCCCTGCAGTGGCATCTTGTACCACCCTGGCCAGTTCCCCTTCCCTAGATGACCATCACCGACCTTCATTTAGGGCTTCCTCCAAACAAGCCCTAAGAAGCTGCCAGGTCAACTTCTGAAGAGGTGCCCCTGTCTAGAACCCTTTAGCGACCTCTGCTGTCCTTACAACAAAATCCATAGTCCTCCCCACGGTCTTTTATCTGGCCCCTGCCCCTCATCTCCTGGCCTCGCCCCACACTCATTACACTCCAACCCCACTGATTTCCTCAGACCCACCCAGCTCTCCCCTGCCTCCACCTCAGCACGGCTGAGCCTTCTGCCTGGAGCAGCCGCCACGCCCCCACACCCAAACACACACAAACACACACACTCTCCTTGGAGGGCCCCTTCTCACCCCTGGGGTCTCAGCTTAAATGGCTCCTCCTCAGAGAAACCTTTCCTGACCACCCCATCTACTGCTCCAGGCTTTCCATTCTCCATCTCAGCCCCTTATCATTTTCTTTCCTAGCTTTTATTAAACTTCCAGTTATTTTGTCTGGTTCTTGTTCTCTCACCTCTCTCTTATCCCTCCCCATAACAAATGCTTCATGAGGGCAAGGGTCATGCCTGCTTATTCTCAATGGTCCCCCCAGTGCCAGGCCACAGCAGATACTCAAAAAATATTTATTGGATGAATGAATGAATTAGCAAATGAATGAATGAATGAATGAATCTTAAAGGAGCTCCAGCTGCACTGCCCAATACAATAGCCACTAGCCACATGCAGCTATTTAAATTTAAATGAATTAAGAGTAAATAAATTAAAAATTCAGCCCCTCAGTTGCGCTAGTCATATTTCAAGGACCCAACAGATACATGTGGCTCATGGCTACCATACGGGACAGCAGGGACACAGAACATTTCTGTCATTCAGAACATTCTACTGGACAGCGCTGCTCTACAGGATCTTAGAGGCAGAGAGGGTGGACCAGGCATTAGGAGCAGGGGCACAGCAGGTACCCAAACCTACAAGTGGGAGAGCACAGTCATGGTGTGCCCTGGAATAAAGAAGGGGGCACTTCATCCCATCTCTGCACAGCCCTGTTTCTTATTAGAAACTTTGACTTAAGGCAAGGAAGGATATCAGAGCAGGAAGAGTCCTGAGAGGAGCTGGTCCCATCCATCCCTATCAGAAGCAAAGACTGTGACCCAGAGAAGGGAAGGGATTTACTCAAGGTCACAGAGAAAGTCGCATACATGGAGCCAGAAGCTGAGGCTCCTGATTCCTGGTGCATGGAGTCCGTTTCCCCCACCAGGCTGGTAAGCACCTCCTCCCTCCTTCCTGGGTCTCATCCCCCACAGCCAGGCCATCGAGTTCGCAAAGCCTCCCAGCCACTTACACTGGCAGCTCTTATCTCTTATTTACTCACTAAAGCAACCCTCCTAGCATCTGAACCTTAGAATTTTAGACATCCCAAGGAGAATAGCTGCTTATAACCATTTGCTAATTACACGTATGGATGTCAATTAATTTATTTAGCTAATTAGCCACTCGATGAGCACCACGCACCAAAGAACTGTAAAAGACAGGCATATGGTGAGGGAGTGGGGTGGCCGGGTGCTCATGCAGCATGCAGGGATGGGGAGGGCAGGCAGTGGCTCCAGCTCCCCACCCCCAGATGAGTGGACGGAGGCAGCTTAATGGCTGGGGGAACAGAGCTGCCACTGCCACTGCTGTTGCTGCTGCTGCTGCTGCCATAAAGCATAATTACAGCTTCCTACTAATGGTGCTGGGAAAACACACACGCATACACACAATCGTGCACAGACAAGCACACAGACATATGCATGTGTCTGTTTACACATACCCACACTCACGTGCACACACACACAGCAGGCACTATCCATAGGTACGATGTACAGGTACATGCACCCACGGACACACACAGGTAATGGGCATGTGGGATCATGTGAGATCAATCCACAGAAGTGTTCTTAATTCAGTGCTATGCTTGGTGGAGCCTGGAAGAAGGGGATTCTCTTTTATTGCACCCAACTTTGTGCCAAGCACTGTGTTCAGCCCTTCCACCTATAGTATTATTTAATCCTCAAATAATCTCACTAATAATGAATTATCTTCACTCTACAGAAAAGAAACTGAGGCTCAGAGAAGCTAAGACATTTGCACAGGACCACACAGCTGGTAAGTGGCAGAGGAAGGGCTGATTCCTTTGCCTTCATGACCACAGGCTGCAGGAGCCGGGGGATGGAAAGGGGATTTTCATCTGCTTCAGAGGAAATCATCTTTTCGTGGGGGACCAACTGCTTCCGGAGTGAAAATGGGCTGTTCACAGGCTCCATTCCACAGGGCTGAGAAGGAAAAATGAATACTGATGAGAAAGAAGATGGATAGGAGAGAGATATGCAACTGGGACTCTAACACAAATGCCATTCTCGCTGCAAAGGGACTAGCCCCATCAGCAGCCACCTTACTCCATGAGTTGGTTCTGAGGCCTCCTCTGTGCCAGGCAGCTCCAGACACAAGGTGAATTCGATCCAAGCTCACAGCCAGGTGAGACAGACAGAGTGACACAGGCTCTGTCACCAGAAGAGCAAGCATTTGAATGGGCTGTCAGATGGAGAGACCAAGCTCTTTCTGTTCTAGGCTCCCTCCCTCTGCTGCAGTGGGGAGGGGCTGGGCTGGGAAGCTCACCTGAGCCCTTGCAGCTCCCTGCAAGGGACCCTCACCTCCTCTCTGAAGCCTCCTCTCCTGGGCTCCTGGGCTGACCCTTCACACCTTTCTCTATCTCCATCATGACTGAGGCTTTGGCCTTCCCTCAGTAAAAGAAAGAAGTTTTCCCCACAAATTCTACAAACTCTTCCAGTCCCTTTTTTTAGCTACTCTAATGTCCATTCACCAAAGTAGGAGATCACAAGTCAGGTGACTCATATATTCACCTCTTCAGTAAACACTCCAGAGCATTCCCCTGGTCTAGGACTGATGGGTCTCACACACAATCTTCTAAGCAAAAAATAAAACAAAAAACCTGCCAGACACGATGGCTCTCACCTGTAATCCCAGCACTGTGAGAGGCCAAAGCAGGAGGGTCACTTGAGCTCAGGAGTTCAAGACCAGCCTGGGCAACATGGAGAAACCCTATCTCTACAAAAAAATATAAAAATTAGCCTGCTGTGGTGGCGTGCACCTGCAGTCCCAGCTACTCAGGAGGCTGAGATAGGAGAATTGCTTGAGTTCAGGAGGTTAAGCCTTAGGTAGCTGTGGTCACACCGCCTCACTCCAGCATGGGTAACAGAATGAGATCCTGTCTCAACAGAAAAGAAAAACCCTACAGTTCAAGTCTTAGCTCACATCAACATGGCTGGGAGAGGTGGCTCATACCTGTAATCCCAGCACTTTGGGAGACCAAGGCAGGCCAATGACTTGAGCCCAGGAGTTCAAGATCAGTCTGGGCAACATTGTGAGATGCCCATCTTCACAAAAAAAAATTAGCCAGGTATGGTGGCACACACCTGTAGCCCTAGCTACTCAGGAGAGTTTAAGGTTGCAGTGAGCTATGATCATGCCACTATACTCCAACCTGGGTGGCAGAGCAAGACCCCATCTCTCTTTCTCTCTCTCTTTGCAACAGGGTCTGGCTCTGTCACCCAGGATAGAGTGCAGTGGCACCATCTCAGCTCACTGCTAACTCCACCTCCCAGGCTCAGATGATTCTCCCACCTCAGCCTCCTGAGTAGCTGAGACTATAGTCACATACCACCATGCCTGGCTAACTTTTGTATTTTTTATAGAGACAGGGGTTTCACCATGTTACTCAGGCTGGTCTCGAACTCCTGACCTTAAGTGATCTGCCTGCCTCAGCCTCTCAAAATGCTGCGATTACAGGCTTGTGATCCCATCTCTCTCTCTCTCTCCCTCTCTCTCTCTCTCTTTTTTTCTTTCTGAGATGGAGTTTCTTGTTGCCCAGGCTGGAGTGCAATGGCGTGATCTCAGCTCATTACAACCTGTTTCCCTGATTCAAGCAATTCTCCTGCATCAGCCTCCTGAGTAGCTGGGATTACAGGCGCATGCCACCATGCCCAGCTAATTTGTGTATTTTTAATAAAGACGAGGTTTCACCACGTTGGCCAGGCTGGTCTTCAACTCCTGACCTCAGGTGATCCGCCTGCCTCAGCCTCCCAAAGTGCTGGGATTACAGGCGTGAGCCACACCGCCAGGCCGATCCCATCTCTTAAAAAACAAAAACAAAGAAACATGGTGTCCGGTACTATCAGTTAAAAATCTTTCTGTTGCAAGTGACAGAAAATCCAACACAAGCCTCAACAAAGAGGAAATTCACTGCCCTGCATAACTGAGCAGCCCAGGGGTGTTGTGCTGCTTCAGGCATAGCTGATTCAGGGGCTCTAGCAAAGTCACAGAGCCGTCTTTCTCCACCCCTTCTCTTACTGGCCCATGTGCTGGCTTCACTCTAAGGATCTACATAATGATGACGGAGCAGCGGGGGCTCCAGCTTCACAACTCAGTCAAGTCCACGAGGGTCTTTTCCAAGAGCTCCTAGGGTAGCACTAGGACTCACTCTAATTGGATGGGTTCAGGTCACATGCCTACCTCTGAGCCAATCACTACAGCCAAGGGAATGGTATGTTCAGATTGGCTGGATCCAGGGCTGGAGTCCCACCCAAACCACTTGGACTGAGAATGGAGAGGGATGGTCCCCAAATGTCAGAAGGAGGAGGACTGGATAAGGACCAGGAAGCTAACTACCAGTATTCACTACAGTGTTCTAAAGTTTCTTTTCTTTTTTTCTTCTTCTTTCTTTCTTTCTTTTTTTTTTTTTTTTTATACTAAGTCTTGCTTTGTCACCCAGCCTGGAGTGCAGTGGTGCGATTTCCGCTCTCTGCAACCTCCACCTCCCAGCTTCAAGTGATTCTCGTGCCTCAGCCTCCCAAGTAGCTGGGATTACAGGCCCCCACCACCATGCCTGGCTAATTTTTTTTTTTTTTTTGAGACGGAGTTTTACTCTTGTTGCCCAGGTTGGAGTGCAGTGGCGCAATGTCGGCTCACTGCAACCTCTGCCTCCAGGGTTCAAGTGATCCTCCTGTCTCAGCCTCCTGAGTAGCTGAGATTACAGACATGTGTCATCACACCTGACTAATTATGTATTTTTTTTAGTAAAGACAGGGTTTCTCCATGTTGGTCAGGCTGGTCTCGAACTCCCGACCTCAGGTGATCTGCCCACTTCGGCCTCCCAAAGTGCTGGGATTACAGGCGTGAGCCGCCGCGCCTGGCTAAGTTTTGTATTTTTGGTAGAGACGGGGTTTTGGCATGTTAGCCAGATTGGTCTTGAACTCCTGACTTCAAGTGATCCGCTGCCCTCAGCCTCCCAAAGTGCTGGGATTGCAGGCGTGAGCCACCAAGTGCAGCCAAGTGTTCTAAGTTTTAAATGCAAGCAGGGTAGATATTATCGACCCCAATTTGCAGCTAAGGCTGAGAAAGGAGATATGCCTAATAAAAATTATAGAGGAAGGGATTGAGTCAGGGTTTGGGCCAATTTGACTTAACTTCCACCTTGAGCCCTTCCCAGAAGCACGCATCCAGCATTATTCACCAAGCATCCAATCTGGGACACACCGCCTTCCTCAGGCCTTGCTTTCTGCAGCCGGCGTTCTAGGCCTACCGACTGGGTGGGAAAGGCCTCCAAGGCTGGGCACTCGGGTATGAGCCAGCTTGCTCTACAGAGCATCAGGACCCCAGCATGCCCTCACTCCACAACAAGCTGAAAACCTGCAACTCAAATCTCCCGGTGGGGGCCTTCTCTCCGCCCCAGGTATGCTGCAGGGCAGGCCAGAAGGGCCCAGAATCAGCTCTCAGCAATGACCAGTGGGAGTTGGAGGATACATACCCGAGTTTCTTTGCCTCTTGGGTGGGATTACAAAGTGGAGTCTGTTTTAATCAGAGGCCCAGCATGGTAACGAGCTTGATCACACACCCTTTATCACTGTCTTCCCTTCTCCATCTCACTCGCCCCTCTTCCTCAGTGCTTCCTGGGACCACCTCCCAAACAAGCTTGCATTCTTATCTTTGTAGTGGGATCTGTTTATGGGAAAACACAACTTAAGCATCCCCCCCACTCATTATTCTACAAAATGGGGGTAAGGGAAGCCTGAAAGGATTCATCTAGAGAGATGATTTTCAAGTACCCTTTTTTTCAAATGCCTTTCTTCCCCATGTCTTTTGTTTTTACCCCTCCCCATTCCTCCACTCCAGGCCTCTTCTCTTCCTCTCCTTTGCTCCCATCAAGTCCCAAATGTCCCAGATCGCCTGTTGAGTCTTGTGAGTTTACAGTCCCTGGCATCTTCTAAGTGAAAGGCATTTTATTTTATTTTATTTTATTATTTATTTATTTAGAGACGGAGTTTCACTCTTCTTGCCCAGGCTGGAGCGCAATGGCACAATTTCGGCTCACTGCAACCTCCAGCTCCCGGGTTCAAGCGATTCTTCTGCCTCAGCCTCCTGAGTAGCTGGGATTACAGGCACCCACCACCATGCCCAACTAATTTTGTATTTTTAGTAGAGACGGAGTTTCACCATGTTAGCCAGGCTGGTCTCAAACTCCCAACCTCAGGTGATCGGCCTGCCTCAGCCTCCCAAAGTTTTGCGATGACAGGCGGGAGCCACTGAGCCCAGCCTAAAGGCATTTTCTTCTCTGCCAGGTTGTCTGCTGAGGAGAGGCAGAAGCTTTGGGTCCCGTGGGTGGTGACAGAGGAGGCCATGGAGTATGGGTTGCAGTTTACTCTCTCTGCATGCATCTAAAAAGTCAGACACATCCCACACCTCAAAAGCCAGTTTCCTGTTGAAAATCCTCACTGTGTCTACATATTTTCTCTGATAATGTAACTTTGGCCTAGTTATGCTGCAGGAATTCTCACTCATCTCTCACCCTAGGAAACTTTACAGAACCCTCTTACATGAACCCAACATTGGAGAAGACCATGGCAAAGGGGTCCAGGATGATTGAGTCCTGGGTTTCTTCCCCAGCTTCATGGTGGATATGGGAACCCTATCTTTCTTTTTCTTTCTTTTTTTTTTTTTTTTGAGACAGATTCTTCCTTCTTCGTCCAGGCTGGAGTGCAGTGGCCCAATCTCGGCTCACTGCAACCTCCACCTCCCAGGGGAACCCTATCTTTCTATCTCCTTCATCTGCCTCACTACCCTCTCCCACTCAAGGGTCGTCTTCCTCTAGGGTATTTGGAAATAAGGGTGCTATGGTTTGAATGTTTGTGCTCTCCCAAAATTCATAAGTTAAAACATAATCTGTAATATCGCATGATAACATTAAGAGGTAGAGCATTTAGGAAGTGATTAGGTCATGAGGGCTCTCCCCTCATAAATGGGATTAGTGCCCTTACAAAAGAGGCCCCAGACAGTTAGCTTGCCCCTTCAACCATGTAAGAATGTAGCAGGAAGGCACCGTCTTTAAAGCAGAGAGCCTTCACCAGATGCTAAATCAGCTGGTCCCTTGATCTTGGATTTCCCAGCCTCTAGAACTTTGAGCAATAAGTTTCTGTTGTTTATAAATTACCCTACTCTGAGGTATTTTGTTATAGCAGCCTGATCTAAGGGGGTATGCAGTTATCACACACTGTGCAACAAATAATATCGAATTTTAGTGATATAACACAATTGTTTATTATGCTTACAAATTTTGTTGGTCAGGACTTCAGGAAGCTCGGCAGTTCTCATTTGGTGCCTCCCATGCAGCTGTAGTCAGATGTCAGCCAGGTCTGCGGTTACCTGAAGGCTTGACCAGACCCAAAGATGCACTTTTCACTCTTGCCCAGGCTGGAGTGCAGTGGTGCAATATTGACTAATTTTGTATTTGTAGTAGAGACAGGGTTTTACCATGTTGGCCAGGCTGGTCTCGAACTCCTGACCTCAGGTGATCCATCCACCTCAGCCTCCTGAAGGCCTGGGATTACAGGTGTGAGCCACCATGCCCAGCCTTCCTAGATCTTCTTTCTCCTTCCCTCCCCACTATCCAAGGAATCAAGCCAGGAACCTGGAGAAACAGAGCCTTCTTGTCCAGCCTCCACTTTTGGCAATGACAAGAACCAGCAGAAGCTGGGACATTACAGCTTGTTCCTGAGCTTATCTTGAAGGAAAATGCTATGACCTATGCAACCAGCCTCATGTAGGTAGGTTGGAAGTGGGTAGATTGCAGGTAGGGGGAGAATCTCATATTTTTTTAGTTTGACCACACCTGGAAGGAAAAGCATGAACCTATTTTTAACCAAACAGGGAGATTTCTCAGGAGGCTACTGAGATAGCCCTCAGAAGAGCAGGCATCTTGGCAGGGATCTGAATGGTAGTTCCTTGAATCCTTGGAACTGGGACATTAACCAAACTTTTTTTTTTTTTTTTTTTGTGATGGAGTCTTGCTCTTGTCCCCCAGGCTGCAGTGCAATGGCACCATCTCTGCTGCACTGCAACCTCTGCTTCCCGGGTTCAAGCGATTGTCCTGCCTCAGCCTCCCAAGTAGCAAGGATTATAGGTGCCTGCCATCATGCTCAGCTAATTTTTGTATTTTTAGTAGAGATGGAGTTTCACTATGTTGGCCAGGCTGGTCTCGAACTCCCGACCTCAGGTGATCTGCCCACTTCAGCCTCCCAAAGTGCTGGGATTACAGGCATGAGCCACGGCACCTAGACTAACCAAACATTTAATAATGGTTATGGCCAGGGAATGAGGTCACAGAGGACTTATGCTTGCTTCATATTGTCTGGAGTTTTCTCAGTAATTATATGTAATCAACAGGGATGACATTTCCATTTAGAAAGAGAAAAGAGGAGGCTGGGCACAGTGGCTCAGGCATATACTCCCAGCACTTTGGGATTACAGTGCAGGCGGGTCACTTGAGGTCAGGAGTTTGAAACCAGCCTGGCCAACAAGGTGAAACCCCATCTCTACCAAAACTACAAAAATTAGCCAGGCATGGTGGTGCACACCTGTAGTCCCAGCTACTCCGGAGGCTGAGGCACAAGAATCGCTTGAACCCAGGAGGCAGAGGTTGCAGTGAGCTGAGATCGTGCCACTGCACTCCAGCCTAGGCGATAGAGTGAGACTCTGTTTCAAAAAAAAAAATTAGGGCCGGGCGCAGTGGCTCACGCCTGTAATCCCAGCACTTTGGGAGGCCAAAGCGGGCGGATCACGAGGTCAAGAGATCGAGTGTGGGGATCGCTCCAGCATAGGGGCATTTTGACTGTGCCTCCGCCATAATGTGAGCTTGAGCCCAGACACATTTCCCCCTTTCCTGGAGGCAGTCGAGCTATGAGGAAGCAGGAACTAAAAATGGATGATTCTGTTGAAGTTATTTTAGACTCCCTGACACCGA